>JABUQX010005705.1:42500-71318 GCA_015478945.1 Trachelipus rathkii
CAGAATATAAGAACAAGAACAGAATACCCTTGAACAAGAAAAACATTACTCTGAAAAAGACATATTATTTCGGTCATGAGAACAAGAAGGAAGATTGAGCGAATCATCATTACGAGGTGTACTATGCATTGGCAATAGTTTTCTACTTGAACGAAGAATTTTAGGAGATTGGACCCTAGGACCTCGGTAATGCTGATGTGGATGATAACTTTCATCGGAATGATCGGAACTATCGAAATGATCAGATTCTGACCTTGACCTATTCGAACTTATATTATTTGAACTTTCATTTGAATCACGAAAACCTGAAAACGGAGAATTCGTAGTACTTTCGGAATTAAAAGTTTGATCATTTTGACTGTTTTGTACTTTAGAATTTGAAAGATTTGGAATTGAATTCCTTTTTATAGGATCTCTAAACGACGGATTTGAATAATTTGAATCATTATTCGGAGGAACATCATTAGGAACTTTATGCAAATTTCGTGTGTATTGATTTGGAAAAATGACATTTTCAACTTCATCTTCTGACTCATCACACGAATCTATCTGTTCGTTACCATCATTTTTATCCTTATTAAAATAAACCTTTTTAGAATACTTAAGATTAGGAGAAGAAGACTTAAGATTTACAGGGGGATTATCATTTATAATCGGCTCTGCCACGACCTTAAAATTATCACTATATACAGCGATTTCGCGACCAGAATTAAGACATTGCAATATAAAACGATTGCGCCCTAGAATCCCTACAACTCGGTACGGACCTTGCCAACGCTTCGCGAGTTTCTTAGGCAGACCAATAGGTTTAATAGCTAAAATATACACTCTACAACCTATCTCTATGTTTCGTTCTAAAGCTTTATTACGTTGTCTATTTACAAATTTTTGAGTTTCATTTTCCAAATTTTCTTTTGCAATTTCTCGAATAAGATTAGTTCTAATGGTAAGATCTCTTAAGATCTTCATGAGTAGGACAATATTCCTTGTCAGGATGAGAAAATGGGGTGATATAATTATCTATATCGTACGGCAATTTTTTGCAGTATCCGTGCAAGACGTAGTGCGGAGTTTCGCCTATTGTTTCATTAAAAGAAGAATTTATACAAAGTTGAACAAAAGGAAGAAAAGATACCCAGTCATCACCTTTCTTATTTACATAGTGACGCAGATAGTTTTCTATTTGTAAGTTCGTTCTTTCTACATTGCTATTTGCAGAGGGGCTCCTAACGCTGATCTCTACTTTATTAATCTTCCATAATTTACACAATTGTTTAAAGAAAGAAGACACATACTCCATAGCATTGTCACTGATCAAAACTGAGGGACAGCTATGCCTTACGATGATTCTGTGTAACAAAGCGTTTGCAATATGAACACCGCTACGTGAGGGGATTGGACAAAGTTCGACATACCTTGTCAAGGAGTCCTTGAAAAACAAAATATACTTTGCTCCAGTCTGTCTACAAGTCGGAAGTGGACCTAAGATATCAGTATGAATTCTACTGAACGGAGCATAAGGAATTGGATACTTGAAAATGGGGGCTCGTTTTGGGATGTTCCCCTTAACATTTAAACATGATGGACATTCTCTGCAAAACTGAAAAACCAATTTGGACATATTTGGAAATATGTACCTTTCTTTTATTCTTTTCTCTGTTCTGATATGTCCTAAATGACCAGAACCAAGAGCACAATGATTAATATTAAGAACAGTATACACCAATGATTCAGGAATTTCAATTAAATACTTTATTTCTTTTGTGACGTAATATAAAATATCTTTTATATAAGCATGGGGAAAACAAAAAGTATTACCGTTTTCTTTTATAAATTTGATAATCGGACCAAGTCTGGGACATTTCTCTTGTTCAGACTTCAAAACATCGGACGTGAGATTAAATAATTTCTTATTTTCAATAAGAGAAGCAACATTGAAAACTGTACTATCAGAGACAAGCGGGGGGGGGGGGGATTACGAGAAAAGTAGTCTGCACAAACATTCTTTCTTCCCTCAATATATATAAACTCAGGATTAAAATCATTCACCTTAATAGCCCACCTTGCTAATTTGTGATTCAAATCCTTATTTTTAAAAATTGATATAAGAGGTTTATGATCCGTAAAAATTTTAATCTGATAGCCATAAACAATATTTCTAAACTTATTAAGTGCCCACGTTACAGCCAACGATTCCAACTCTATAGTGGAGTAATTTCTTTCTGCCTTGCTAAGCATTCTTGACGCGAAAGAAACGGGTTTATCATTTCCATTTGAATCTTTTTGAGCTAATACCGCTCCGAGACCTACAACACTAGCATCTGTTGATATCAAAAACTCTTTAGAAAAATCGGGAAATTGTAGAATCGGTTCTACGATAAGCTTCTGTTTGAGGGTGTC
Organism: Trachelipus rathkii; assembly: GCA_015478945.1. Classification (NCBI taxonomy): domain Eukaryota; kingdom Metazoa; phylum Arthropoda; class Malacostraca; order Isopoda; family Trachelipodidae; genus Trachelipus; species Trachelipus rathkii. The sequence continues at coordinate 44,901 of JABUQX010005705.1, forward strand.
AAAAGCTTTTTGTTGCTCAAAAGACCACACAAACGGAACATTCTTTCGAAATAAAGAAGTAATTGGATGAGCTATAACACTAAACATGGGGACTAAGTTTCGAAAATAAGATGTAAATCCAATAAAAGAACGCGCGGATGAGACATCTGTGGGAATAGGAAAAGTTTTTAAAGCTTGAAGCTTGGTTGGATCGGCTGATAATCCTTTGGAACTTATAAGAAAACCGAGATACACTAAAGAACGTTTAAAAAAGTTTGCTTTTTCCAACTTCACTTTCAATTTTGCATTTCTAAGTGCTTTGAATACAAGATTAAGACTTTCATAATGTGAATTTATGTCTTTCGAAAATACAATAATGTCATCTAAATATATCAGAGCATGAATACCTAATAAATGTGACAAAGAAGCTTCCATTACTTTACAAAAAATATTGGGTGCTGTGCGGATTCCCATTGGTAATACTCGAGGTTGATAATGGCCTCTATGAGTCGAGAAAGCAAGATAAGGACGACTCTCTGCCGAGACTTCTATCTTATAGTAACCATTTAATAAAATCCAAAGAACTATAAACGTTAGATTGGCCTAGTTTAGACAATGTGTCATCAATCCTAGGAATAGGAAACTGAATAGGAATTATATATTTGTTGAGTTTCCTATAATCTAAAACAATACGAGGTCGAGCACTATTTCGTTTTGGAATCACCAGTAGGGGACTACTGTGCGGAGAATCAGAAGGTTCAATGTATTGTTTCAGTATACAGTCATTAACCCATTCGTCTATATCTGCTTGAAACTTGTGAGGTAGATTATAATTTGCAGTGAAAATATAACGGGGGGAATCAGGGGTTAATTCGAGCTTAAATTTTCCATAAGGACATACGTCCACCTTATCATTACTTAAAGCTACCACATCCTTATGTGCTATGAGAAAATCGAGAATTTGTTCTAATTGTGAACCATCCTGAAGCACTATTAAATCAGCTTCCTTGGTTGATTTAGACAAAAGAATCTCTTTATATACATTACGAAGTTCAGCATCGGAAAGACCTAAGATGAATCTATCTTATTTACACTCGAGCAACTGCTCCTAAATGCGAGAGAATTTGCCTTTGAAACGACAAAATTTTTATCAAGAACGATCGGAGTTGAACTAAAATTTATACAATTTATTAAAATAGTACCCTCATTTACCCTACTTAAAACGTCTCCAAACAATATATTTGAAACAATTTTTCTCTGACACGAGATATGTATTTTCCGGAGGAGATGTTCCGGCTTTAGAAATGACATTCACGGATAATATTGCTTGAGAATAAGCATTAAACGTAACCTTATCTGGTAAAGATAAATCATAGCTTTGCTCATCAAATATACAAAGTTCATGTGTAAAAGAATCATCCTCAAAATTAAGATGAGGCAAATTTGAAAAAGAATTTGCAGTATCGACTTTAACATCGTCAGAAACAGAATGTGATTTATTGTTGTTCATAGAATTAAAACTTGGTTTCGGATCGTGAATTAACGGATCCCATACAGAAAGAGAAGTTTTTGAGAAACCTGTTTTACCATCTATAAATAAATGTTCATTTCGATAATCGAATACAGCAGGAATAACACCTAACACATCAGTACCTAAAAGCATCTGACCTTTAAAAACACAATCATTATCTACAACAATGAGATGAATATTGAATAACTGATCATATAAAATCAACTGAAGTTTCACCCTTCCCAAATTTCTGATTTCGTTTCCCGAAATTGATCTCATAACGATATTGTTATCCTTCAATTTGAGTGGATACAACTTACGAAGTTTCTCAAACACTTGAAAACGTATCAAAGAAATACTACTACCCAAATCTAAAAAAGAAGAAAGCTCATAAATAAACTCGTATTCAACTGTGAGCTTGACACTAAGATAATAACTTTTGCCTATAATTGGATCATCGTTTACGAAGTACACATTTGACATTTTAGTATTCGGATTTAAAAAATTTGTCTCTAAAGGGTTAATAACGACATTTCGAGACATTAAACTCGTTCCCTTTTCCAAAAATTTGAACCATAATATGAATTTGACTTTGACGAAATCGAACTTGAATGCGGACAAACACGGAAATTTGACGTGTGTCTTAACTGATTTGAAGGCGGAGAAAATGAACTATTTGAAAAAAATTCATGCCCTTTTGGCTTATTATTCTCATAATTACTATATAAACTTGCAATTGGAACATAATTTGGATCCAAACAACTTACCTTTACATCAAAACTTTCATCTTCAAAATGCGATTGATGCAGTGACATTCTACCACTATTTCTGTTTTCACAATTTCGTTGGGCGGAAAAAGTATGTTCTGAATAATTATTTTGAGATTTATTTAAATAATTAGCACCTCTGCTATGTATATTTGTCGAATTATGACAATAATTAACATTTGAGTTTCTTTTAAAACTATTTTGAGCTCTGTTAAAATTTGAGTTTGAACGATTTTGAATGTACTGAATTTGGCCAGTGGGTTGACTGGGTCGAAAATTCGAACGGAGATTTGAATGATTTGGAGCATAATTATTCTGCTCAGATTGAGTTATATACCTTACCCTATTTAATCCTTCAGGAGAGAAAGGTTCCCAAGTAGTTCCCTTGCACCTACTTTGCGTCCCACGTGCATGACTTTTCTGGCACATTGTGCAAAAGGGGCGGAATATACATTTTGAAGTCGGATGTCCGTGATTTTCACAAGACTTACAGAAAAGAACTTTACGTTTAGGTTGATTATTTGATACAGAATGATATAGAAATTTTTTTTTTTTTTTTTTTTTTTTTTTTTTTTTTTTTTTTTTTTTTTTTTTTTTTTTTTTTTTTTTTTTTTTTTTTTTTTTTTTTTTTTATTAGAATATTTATTTGCCTTATTTTTCGTATTATAAGCCTGAGAAAATGATTGTTGAGCAGCACCTTTTTCAGCATGCGCAGAATATATTGGAACATTAGAAGCTTGATAAGAGTTTTTACCTGATGCGGAAGAAATTTTACCATCATTAAGAACATGGTTTTTCTTTAAATAAGCCTGTACCTGTTTAGGTATTGAGTTCTGTATATCAAATTCCTCGTGTATGATTCTTTGCAGTTGAGGTTTTGTATTAGCATACAAAGTTGAAAACAAGAGTAAACGTCTTTGTTCATCTGTAAATTTGACATCGTGAATTAAAGAAGATGAGTTGATGAATATTTGCAACGCTCTCTGTGCATCAGTAATGAACTCCGGTAATGATTTATTACTGCTCCATTTAATATTTACGAATTCGTTGAAGGCTTCAAAAGAACTTTTTGAACAAATCGGATTTAAAATGAGTGACAGTTCAGTTTTGAACTCTTCCCAAGATTTCGGATTCTTTAATTCCGGGGTTGAATTTATAAGGAAGCCAACGTTACCTTCTCGAATATTCAAAAAACGAACGTATGTACGTAATTTTTCCGTATCGGATTCTATACCTTTATCTTGAAAATACAATTCTACTGATGAAAACCAATCGCTGAGACTGAGTCCTTTCCAAGAATTGTCAACAAAACCAATGAGTAATGGGATGTTGGGTTTCGAGTGGGAGAGACGGTCTATATTTAAAATAGGTCTAGACATAGTTTGAGAATTATCAAGAACGGAAGAAGAAAGATTTTGACGAGTCTCCGGCAATCGGATTTGACTCGTCGATAGGAGTTTTAATGGATTCGTCCTCGTTTAAATTTACATTATCTTCGTCATCGGACGGCATAGAAGGAATAAAATATAAAGGAAGAAATATGAAAACTAGGAAAATAATATATTATAAAAAAATAAATTTGTAAAATACCAAAAATTTTGACCAGAATAAACTTACTCGAACCCGAAATGTTATATGGATAGATGGAATGTCCAGAAATATCTATTCGTATTTTTGATGAGTGTGAAGACTTTTTCTTCAAATAAAAAAAAATATATTCTTAATCATAAAATTTAAAATAAATAAATAAATAAATAAATAATGAACCCTGAACCTATCCTCTTGCGGTATCCAGCAATTTTTTTTTCTTTCACCAAAAATATGGTTAGTCTTCTCGGTTGAGTCTTGAAGAATTGCAAAAAAAATATTTTTTTTTCTTTCTTTTCGTGCTTGCAGTACCTTGAAAATATTAAAAATTGTTAATACACATTGAAAAATAATATTATCAATAAAAAAAAAATATTAAAAATTGTTAATACACATTAAAAAAATAATATCAATAATAAAAAAATAAAGAAATGATTTACATATATATATATATATATATATATATAATTTGGAGAATTTCTTTTGGGGGTGAAAAAAAAAATACTCCCCTAACTCCTTTAACGGCAAAAACTGACGATTTTATGGATGAAATTTTGCCACCCACAACGCACACATATGATAAATTACCTCCCGAAAAATGATACAGGCACACTTTACAAAAAAAAAATAATAATAATAATTATTTAAATTTGAGTTGCACAGATTAATTTCTCTTGCGGTTTTTTCTTTGAGTCAGACAGGAAAATTATTGGATTTCTTGGAATTTTCCTCTCATTTAATTTTCCCAAATATAATAAATTAATCCTTCACATATACTACATTCGTTAGTAAATGTACAGGAAAAAAATAAATAATCCTCTTCTATCTCTTATATCCCAAAAGAGATTGATCATCTACTGCGTAGCATACGTGTTATATATATATATATATATATATATATATATATATATATATATATATATATATATAATATAATATATATATATATATATATATATATATATATATATATATATATATTATATAAATTATGAATGGGAAATTCAAATATATATATATAGAAAAATATATAAATATATTTTTGTATATATATATATATATATATATATATAAGAAATAAGTTTTGAAAAATTTTTTTTTTTTAGCTTACAAAAAAAATATTAATAGTATTTTTAATATATAAGCCTAATAAAGAAAATGCGTCATTCCAATTTTGACATAGATGATTTCAAACGCAGCTGCTGAGGAATATGGAGTACGAAATTCTAACCTCGAACTTCCTACTTTTTGTTTCCCGTGTATGATAAATAAAATTTATGAAGCAAATATTTTTACATTAAAATATTTGACAACAAAAAAATACGCCAATTCTACTACTTTTTTGTTTCCATTTACGTACTCCAGAAAGTATTTATATTTAAAATTTAAAGTATAAGTATTTAAATGGTTGAATATTATGAGACAGACATCTGATTAATGAGATCTGTTACGAGGCTAGCATTCACAATCTTGTGACGGCAGCAGGAAGATGATGCGTCGACCAATAGAAATCGAACTTTTAACTTATAACTAAATATATATAATATAATATATTTAATTATTTAAAATGTATTATTTATACTTTTATATATAAATATATGAGAAAATAAATTATTTTATAAAAATATTTTTAATATTTTACCAAATATTTAATCATAAAATAATAACTACACCTTACATAAAATAAACATAGAAAACTTTTTTTATTTTTACCTCAATCTTAGGCAACAAACCCAATTATTCCAGCAAAAATCTTCTGGTAAACCATATGAATAATGTCGGAGAATTTTGAAGAATCTCGAAGATCCATTGAAGAATCCAATATGAAGAAATATTTCGTAGCTTCCTGACAATCTTCAGACAGCATACAATCCAAGATGGCTGACTTTTCTTCAGACAGAGACAACAGAAATTCCACATATAAACTTTTTCCACGATCGCCACTCTTTTCAAAAAGAGAATCAAAATCATAAACTGAGCCACTTTTTAATATAAATGTCCTTAGTTACGATCAATACTTCCTTTAATAACAGTCCTGTCACGGTCGCCACTTTCTTTCCAGTGTTTCTTCTTCTGCAGAATTACACCGATGGGGTGTTACCAATTTCCCCTTTACTCGAAGATGCAGGTCAAATAATTATGACAGAGAATTTGTGGAGAAGAGCTTTCTATCATCTCAAGAAAATAACAGCAAGACATCAATGGAGAGAGAGGAAGTAGCGGGTCTTAAATGAGACTCACATAAAGTTTTAATTTTACTAAAAATAACTTTATCTTCATCAAATGTGATATATAAATATAAATAATTAGATATCCTTTTTCTTTAATAAAATATAGTCAACATAAATACATTTCATTTTCCTTGTAAAATAAATATGTGTTATTATTCATTGTCATATCCTTAATTTCTAATTTTATACATATATTCTTCTTGTGAGTAAAATAAAATCAAAATATATATTATCTCGTAGACAAATTACAAAAGTTGAGTAAATAATATATTCGTAGAATGAGAGCATTTGAGGAGAGAGTTAACATGGAATCGATACTCACTTTATATTAGTTTTTAAATAAATATTGAAACAGCAATATTTATTGAACGTTTTTCTTCACAAAAATATTCTTCACGAAGTTAAAACAAAATAATAATCTTTCAAATAGATTTCACCAATAACAGTTTATCGTTTGAGTATAGTAAATACGCATTTGCGAACAAATAAATATTATTCAAATATTATTTAAAAACATACAAAATTCTCACTTGCTAGAGAAATAAATATCTTCTAAGAAAACTTCACTTCACAGAATATCAATGTTAAAATAATAAGTCACTTCACATTTAAGAAATAAATATTCACAGTACCGTAGCCTCTCAATCGGCTAAACAACAGAATTTAACTCTCCACTCCTCAAGTCAACAATACGTCTGACTCCATCAACTTGCTCTCAAAGACTACTCACTATTCATCTGCGCTTGCAACTATATACGATTCTCGTTGCAAACTCTACTCTAAATGTAAACATAAAATACTACTGACATTTCTTTTGTTTTTCTAGGAAGTCTAACTGAGCTAATGTATTTATTACAAAAGGAAATACATTTGAACGGTATATATATATATATATATATATATATATATATATATATATATATATATATATATATATATATATATATATATATATATATATATCATGTGATTTTTATAAATATCGGGGGTGAAGCCTCTCTGCGCTACTATTACCCAGATTTTTTAAAAATCACAGCATAGACAAAAAAAAAAAAAAAAAAATAAAGAAAATAATAAATGATAGATCTCAGGAAAAATGTTTCTGCCTCTCAAAATTTCAATTTTCCCATAGGGTTATCTTATAAAAAACTGAATGGGCCTTGAGGTTGGTTTATGACAATCCTTGTTCAGGTTACAATAAGATCTGTTTAATATACACAGTAGGATAATCTTTTTACTTACCTGTTAAGTATACTTAACAAAACATTATAACATGAACTAGTAGAGTCCTAAACTGAGACCTAACCTGGATGGATTGATGATGCCGTAAACCTAAATGGAGTTCTGGCAACCATGGCTATGCTACTCTTTCTTTTACAGTCTTCCCATCAGCCTATTTTGTAAATTACAGTAAAAAAAAGTCTGGTAATTTTATTTTTATTTAAGAAAAGTCTATGGGATTTTTTAAAACTTTGAGATTCTGTAACTTTTTTTCTGAAGTGACTGATCATTTATTTTTTTTTATTCTTCATTACTATTTTTTTTAGAGTCTATGCTATGATTTTATAAAAATCTGTTTAGAGGCCCTTATTGTAAACAATTACCGAAAACCTACCTTGGAAATGTCATAACTGCTTGCAAAAGCTGTAATAGAACAGTGTCTGTGACGTACTTCACAGAGGTGAAGATTAAGCTAGCCTCATGTGTTGAAAGCATGGAATAAATGCCAAAAACCATGCAGCAATAATGGTATTAGCAGCAACAATTCCAAATAGAAGAACTGAGGAGAAGAAAGGAAAATTCACCAGAATATAGGAAACATCTTGGAGGTAACTCATAAAGGAAGAACTATTGGAAATCAAAGAAAAATGGAGAAGGAAAAATAACCTGGTAATTTATAATCTACAAGAAATAGCATTCAGCAGATAGACTCAGCGTAAGCCGAACAAAGGAATAAAAACTGTAGCACCAAATCTTCAAATAAGTAGAAGCATTTGAGTTTGAGATAGTAAAGGTGGAAAGGTTGGGAAAACCAACACCAGTCCCCAACCCATACTAATAGAACTGAAAACCTCTGACCAAAAATGGGATGTTTTGAAAAGCAAAAAATATAAGAAATGGTGCATGATTCCAGAGGATTTATATAAACCTAGACCAGACCAAAAAAGAGAGAGAGGAAGTGAAAAATCTGAAGAACAAGCTACATGAAAGAAAGTAAAGCAGAGAACAAGGACTTTCTATAAAACAGGGAAAAATATATCAATGAAAATTTTAACTTAGAAAAGGCAGTGGAACTGGACAAATAGATATTGCAATGAACAATTAGCTAACGTTAAATATGGTCAATATAAAGGGATTAACCCAAATAAAAATTAACTGAGATTGAATTTTTAATAAATACAGAAAATGATATAGCTAATACTTTAAGTAAAAACACATCTAACAGAGGACAAATTCATACTTAAAGATGTCCTAGACAAGATATTAAGTAATAGAAAGGAAGAAGACAAAAAGAGGGAGGGTTAATGGTTATACACAAAAGAAATAACCATAGGTATAGAAGTAAAAAAAATAAGATGGAAAACATAATGATCTTTACTTTAGGGTTAAAATGTATGGTATAAAATATACGGTAGCTATATACCATATATATTTATGCTAGTGTATTTTGCAACAGGAAGCAAACCAGAACACATAAGAAGAAATAGTAAAATAAGAAAAGAGTTTGAAAAACTTATAAGATATAAGAGCAAAAAGAATTTTACGATCTTAGGAGACTTCATTGGACACATACCATGGTTCAAAAGCCAACAACTTGATAAACAGGTAGAAAAGATTTTAGATTGGATAGATGAGTTTGAGTTGAAACTCCTATATATCTAAAGAGTGCGATGGACTTTATGCATGGCAGAGGAATAATATGAGAAGTGTCATAGATTTTGTTCTTACTAATAATGCTATGAGTAAACATTTTCAATTATAGATGAAGATCAAGAAATATTTGACCTATCAGACCATAATTTAATACAAATATATCTAAAGAGTAAAGTGGAAAAGCCTAATTATAAAAAAGGGAGATGGTGCAATTTTAAATATTATAGTAAAGAACAAGTTCTGATGACAAGTTACCTACAAGACCTGGAAAATAAAAAAAAAAAAAAAAAAAAAAAAAAAAAAAAAAGATAAAACCGGAAAAAAGATAGACCATGGATTAAAGAAGAAATAAGAAAGAATAAAAAAGAAGATAAATCAACAGGAAAAGATAGAATGAGGCAGAAGACAATGCCAGAAACATGCTATGGGAGATTTATAAAGAATAGAAAGCAAAAGTGCAGAAGCTTATAATGCAAAAAAAACAACAAAATATGAGACAAAACTTAGATGAAATAAAATCTGATAAACAATAAAATTATGGAAGAACATAAAGAATCCTAAAGGAATAGATAGAACCATGAAGGAGACTAAACTACATTATGAAAATGGAGAGCTAATACCAAAGGGTGAAATAGGAAAAGAAATAAATAGGTTTTGGAAAACCATATTGGCAAACTGAAAACAGGATTACAGAGGAGTGGAATGATAACTAGAAGGATGAATATATAAGACACAGCGAGCAAATATACTAACAGTTACAAAGTGGGGTATACCAATTCCCAGTTCAACTGAGAGAACATATGGACACAACACAATAAGAGTAAAAAACTCTATAACATCCATGAATAAAGCAGTCATATAACCCCTGACAAAATCAGAATCTCAAAGGAAAGAAGGCTCCAGGGCAAGATGGTCTAAAGCCAGAATTATATAAGGTTTTAATCAGAAGGAAACAGTGCATACAGGTTCTCACAAATTGTATCAATAAAGAACCAACAATGGAAAACATCCCAATATCATGGAAAACATCTATCAGTATGACAAATATGATAGAGGAATCCAACTGTAATAAATTTAAGGCCTATTGCGTTAACTGACACATCCTACAAACAATTTATGACTATAATAAAAAATGAAATAGAAGAACACATTAAAAAATGCTATGAAATCAAGGAAAATCAGTCGGGGTTCACAGAAGGTACAAGAATTAAGGAAAATCTTTTTATTTTGCAATATTGTGTGGAAGAAAAATACAGAAGACATCTACCACTAATTAATTGTAGTTTCAATCGACTTCAAAAAAGCTTTTGACTCAGTACGTAGTGAATCACTGATAAGAGTTCTAAAAGAGTACAAGGTCCATCATGAAATAATAAACGGCATTGCACAAGTATATACAGGAGACAAAACTTACATTAAGTTGGGAAGTGAAATAGAAAATGTAGAGATAGTTACTAGTGGATAATGCAAGGGTGTACAGGATCTACTACATTATTCAAACTTGTTACTTACAAAATAAATAAAAAATTGGAGAAAGAAAAGGGATTCAACAATGGTTCTGTGCAAATGAACAGTCTATTCTTTGTTGATGATGGCCGATCTTAGCAGAAACCTTATTAAATGATGTGGCTGCAAGTATTAGAACATTACTACCGATAAGTGGGGAATGTGATCTAAAAATAAACAAAGAGAAAAGCAATGCAAAGGGGTGAAAAATAAAATACCTAGGCTTAGATATAGGCAATGAAAAAAATATATTTAAGGCTCAGAAGCTACATCTCATAAATAAAGGCCACACTTTGGCTAGCCAAACAGGTTCAGTTATTGAGAAGAGCTGCAACAAAGTGCTTATAGGGAAAACATACTGGAAAAATGTGGCACTCACACCAATTTTATATGGATCCAATGTAATGGGCTTCACTAAACAAGAAATTAATAAGTTACAAACAATTGAAAACAGTGTACTGGAAGATATTAGGAGGGACTAGCTAGGCCTACACCCCAACTTCAGCCCTGAAGGCAAAAATTGGAGCATCATCAATGCAGGCAAGAATAATAACTAACAAATTAAAATATATGAAATCAATATTGGAAGGAAAAAAAGAAGTCTTAAAATACATACTTGAAAAAATGAAAGAAGGGAAAAAATGGTGGAAAATTGCACTTGGATACATGGACAAAGTTATGATTGACATAGTAGCAATAGAAAGGCTAAACAAGAAAGAGATCAAATAAAAAAGTAAAAGATTGAGACCTACATCAATGGAAAGAAGAGATAGGAAACAAAGAAAGTGTACAAATAAACCAAAAATGGAAAATGGGAATTGAAGAAAGCCCAAATTACAATAACTCCTTCTATTCAGTGATACTTTTCAGGTCCAGTTCCCATACTTTAAACCTAAAATGGAGAAACAGGTTCTCAAATGATGAAACCAACTGTGACATATGTGGAGTCGAGGAAGAGCTGACACACTTCATTTGTATCTGCCCAGAATATGAAGATCTTAGAAGTAACTCCATTGATTTCCAAAGACCACATGCAGAAGACCTAAATGAGGTTGTTGGGAGATGGCTATTTGAACCTCACAACATAGAAGTAAGATATATCTTGGGAAAAAGTGCCGGGAAGAAGTAAAAAAATAGGATGTCTACAACAAATGACAATTATAATGGGAGATAGCAATATTAAAATAGCAGTACGAGATGTAGATAATATTAATATCAAATAATAATAATATTTTTTAAATAATAATAATAAAAATAATGGTTATTAATATTAATATTTATAGTGATAAGAACTGATGGTGGTAGTGCTAGAGCCACTGGTGATGTTGATAAAGGTGCTATTATTGATAAGGTAAACTTTAAATAATGCATCCCAATTTTAGTATTCAAATAGTCGTTGTCCTGGTTTCATCGTTGTAGTGATATTTATAATAATAAGGACTGATGTTGGTAGTGCTGAAGCCACGAGTGTTGATGTAAACAGTACTACTAAAATTTATAACAATTATTCTTTGAGTATTACATTCAAATTATAGTAATCAAATAGTTTGTAATCTTGGTTATATTGTTATTTAACAATTTTATTGATACATAATAAACCAAAGTATTCGACAACCATTCCTTCATAATCAGAACCCCACATCCCCGATGTGTCCTTTTCTTCCCCATAAGACCCCCACATCCCCGATGTGTCCTTTTCTTCCCCATAAGAACCCCACATCCCCGATGTGTCCTTTTCTTCCCCATAAGAACCCCACATCCCGATGTGTCCTTTTCTTCCCCATAAGAACCCCACATCCCCGATGTGTCTTTTTCTTTCCCATAAGAACCCCACATCCCCGATGTGTCCTTTTCTTCCCCATAAGAACCCCACATCCCCGACATGTCCTTTTCTTCCCCATAAGAACCCCACATCCCCGACATGTCCTTTTCTTTCCCTCCAAATCCAGGTTACCAAAATATGGCAAACCTCTGAAGCTTTATCCTTGGATCATATCCCAATACTAATTACAATTCAACATAAACACCCCACACGTAAATCCTTTAAAAGAACGTACACTAACTGTAAGAACGGAAGGTGGGAAGCTTCCACTGATTTTATAGAACAAGAACTGCAATCCTTCCAAACAGCGAACTTTACTTCTCTCAACAAAGCAATACAACACTTCAATAAAACCATTCTAAAGGCATCAAAAAATATATTCCCAATGCTACGTAATAACATTTCAATTCCAACTTTTCACCACAAATAGACACCCTAATAAAATAAACTCCCTTCGACAAAATAGACAACGTAATCATAGATCTCGACAATAGAATAAAATACTTAATCAACTTGAATACGAATAAAAACTGGCAACGTTACACTCAAACCTTAAAGCCAAGAAATCAACTTGAATAAGTAAATAAAAACTGGCAACGTTACACTCAAACATTAAAGCCAAGAAATCAACTTGAATACGAATAAAAACTGGCAATGTTACACTCAAACCTTATTCGAAAAAACCTCCAAGATGCTCCCCACTCACTCCACGAAAGGTACTCAACACCATCATAAACCCCCAAAATTTACGAGCAAAGTATTAAACGCAGAAATAAATATCAATGACAAGAAAATAATACGGTAGCAAACTTCCTATCTGGTCATACAGCTCGAGTCATACAATGATTCTACACTTCCCATACACATGGGTTATGTAATGGATTCCCCCAGGGTGTCATCCTCAGCTAGAGTCATACAATGATGCCACACTTCCCATACACATGGGTAATGTAATGGATTCCCCCCAGGACGTCATCCTCAGCTAGAGTCATACAATGATGCCACACTTCCCATACACATGGGTTATGTAATGGATTCCCCCAGGGTGTCATCCTCAGCTAGAGTCATACAATGATGCCACACTTCCCATACACATGGGTAATGTAATGGATTCCTCCCAGGACGTCATCCTCAGCTAGAGTATACAATGTGCCACACTTCCCATACACTGGGTTATGTAAATGGATTCCCCCAGGGTGGTCAATCCCTCAGCTAGAGTCATAACAATGATGGCCACACTCCCATCATATGGGTAATGTAATGGAATTCCCTCCCGGGCATCAATCCTCAGCTAGAGTCATACAATGATCTTCAACACTGTCCCAATACACATCCTCGTACAAAATATCCAAAACTCTATCTCTCAGCTAGAGTCATACAAAGATGCCACACTTCCCATACACATGGGTAATGTAATGGATTCCTCCCAGGACGTCATCCTCAGCTAGAGTCACAATGATGCCACACTTCACATACACATGGGTTATGTAATGGATTCCCTCCCAGGATGCCATACTATCTCGAACACTTTAATCTTTTAATGCATGATCTACCACAAGCTTCATCCCCTTCAATGAAAATCAATAGCTATGCCGATGACCTAAAAATCGCAGCTCAAAGTCTTTCTATTTATATACAGCAAAACTAGAACTTCAGTAATATATAAATAAATGGGAACAGTGGCTATCAACAAACAGAATGACTGCCTCTCCAAAAATCCTCAATCACATTACTCACACCTGTTAGAAGAGAATCAAATACCCATGCAGCATTTCTCCTTTCAAACAACATATTTTCTCTGTAAACAACCCACCATCCCAGGGTAACTTTCAATACACATAACATTCACCCCCACATAAATTAAATGTGATGAAAATACAAACTAGAATAAATTTTTGTCAGCACAATTAGTCCCTCGCAATAGTATACAGGTAATACCTTTGTCCCATCTTAAACTATGCATCACCTGCCTGGACACCCACAATATCACAGCCAATATCCAAAAACTAGAGGTCGATCAAAACAAAGCTCTCAGAATAATAACATTCTGCCTCCCTTCCATACCAACCCTCCACTTACACACTGCAACAAAAATTCTTATTTAGGAGCCAATCTTGATATGATAGTCTTGCAATTTTACGGCAAATCACTCTCAACAGACCACCCCTACAACAAACATTACAACATTCCCCTGCACTAAGAAAGGGAAAAGATCACACTCTTCATACATATACAATGTACTTCCTTCCCCACCCTCTCCACCCTCCCCACCCTTGGACACTTAACACAAAGAGTGATATCCGAATATCCAAACAACACCATACTTCAAGTGCATCCACACAAAATATCTCTCATAGAACAAATTTTGTACTGATCAACTAGAATAATGCTTGTCCCGTTCCTGCTTGGGCATTATCTATCTCATCAGGAACGTAAACATGGATTTCATAATGCTCCCTCCTTCCCTCCCTCCCTCCCTCCCTCCCTCCCTCCCTCCCTATACTGTCCAAGATGTCCCTCCCTGGCAAAAGATGACACAAAAACCCCCTTACTAAACTGCTCTGACCTAATGGACATCAGACCTAACTTCGATACACTCATTCTGACTGATATTTGGAGTTGGCCTGCTCTGGTGACAAAATATCTCAGGAGGGGATTTGGGGGTTACCAAGTAAAGTATATATATATATATATATATATATATATATATATATATATATATATATATACAGGTATATATATATATATAATATATATATATATATATATATATATATATATATATATATATATAATATATATATATATATATATAATATATATATATTATATAATACGGTAATATATATATATATATATTATTAGTGGAATTGCTGTTATATAATTCTGCTGCTTGATATTACTTAGTTATGTGGATCTTCGAATCTTTCTATTATACCCTGTCGTTATATTATTTTAAAATTTCTTATATCTCCCTCTTTTCCAGCTGCCGGTCTCTGCTCATCTATATAATATATATACTGGTATATGCTGATTCGACTGACTGACTTGAGTTCACATATATACTATATTATTTATATATCATATATAATACTATACCGTGTATATATATTATACCTCCCATCCTCACTTGCTCGGGTTCTGTCTCCTGCGCGGCGGTGAACATTATCATACTATACCTATTCAATACACAGGTTGTCCTCTACAGGAATTTATTTAGCTCTGATATACCCTATAGGCACTTCATATTTGAATACTGGATGCTAAATATATATCCCTATACTGGTTTAAACTAGTACTCTCAATGAAGGGTATATCATTAGTTCCGTGAACCACACCCGTACGTATTTCCACCGATATAAAGTGTAGTATATATGAGTATACCGCCTATCTCTAAGCCCCACTGAGCATATATAACAACATGCATGAGTAGTGCGATGGTGGTATTATTCAAGAGCATAATATAATACTCTAGAGATGATAGTAAGGAATATTAGGATTATGTTATTAGACTTATTCGAGAGAGCAATAAAATGATTCATATAAGGATGAGAGTATAATAGCATTGGACATCTCTTCTCACACCTTACATAAAATGGAGATTACATGCTATAGGTCCTCCCAATTCGATCAAAAGATACTGAAAGTACTAAAAAGTACCCCAATACACATTTAGTAGTCAGTGTATCTCAATTATTCTTCCAATATGGCTAAATATCTGTGAAAGAGGGATTGAGGCTCTATGAAAACATGGATATGCTGCTAAAGAAGAATCCTTTCATATGGTGTACTTGATGATAATAGTGGCACAAATATTAGGGTCTCTTACACAATTAAAATAATGTAGGCTCAATTTTACAATATTAAATATCAGTATGATCCAGTACCAACTATCACTACATTCCCATCTCTGTTATAAAAATTTGCCACGAACAATGAGTAATTTTTAGTAATACTAAATGTGGAATTTTAAAAATATTCAAAAAAAAATTATATATCACATAACCAGTCGCTACTATTCAAATTACATTTGAAGCTGACTGAGTTTATAAGGGAATAAATGAGAGAATCAAAACCAGACAAAATTATATTTCTTTTCTACATATGAGAAGTCGATTACATTTTACTCTATTAACAATATATTTGGTGACCTAAATTCGATAATAATTACCTGTGCCGTGCATTACTTTGCCTCCGCGTCCTCTCGTTCTATTTTATATATACTATTTGTTTTTCTCAAGGTTTTGTGCATATCTATGTATTGAACATGTTATAGTATACAATCAACATCCTTGCTATAGTTCTACCAAATACATTTCATTGAGAGTCCCTTTGTTTTTTTGATGCTCTCACTTCTGCCTCTTTATTTTAGCAGATAATTAGCTCTAGTCACTCTTGAATTCATTCATAATTACTAGACGATGAGCATGGCAATAGACTTTAGATACTTTAGGACAAATATAAATCCCTATTATTTTCCAGTTTCATTTAATATTCAAGAGGGTTATCTTCTTGGCACATACTAAATAGAGCATATTTCTCACATTTGTATAATTGCTATAATTATGACCTCGATATCGTGTTTTATTAAGGTTTTTATTCTCGAAACTAGCATCTCGAGATTGTCCTGCTCGTAATAAAGACATAACTTAGTGTGGACTCAAAGGTTCATAACTCATTACTATTTCTGACGGTGAGTATGTGTAAACTTGTTCTACACTTATCTCGCGCATGCGTTTACATTTACCTGCTCTCGTGCCTTCTGCGTGTCTAAGTTACTTCCACAAAATATCCCTGATCCAGATCTCTCTCTCTCTGCGGTC
This sequence comes from Trachelipus rathkii, assembly GCA_015478945.1. Taxonomy (NCBI): domain Eukaryota; kingdom Metazoa; phylum Arthropoda; class Malacostraca; order Isopoda; family Trachelipodidae; genus Trachelipus; species Trachelipus rathkii. The sequence continues at coordinate 62,000 of JABUQX010005705.1, forward strand.
TCTCATTTCCTGGTCTCGGTCTCTCTCTCTCTCTCTCTCTCTCTCTCTCTCTCCTCTCTCTCTTCTTCTCTCTCTCTATTCTGTCTAATCTTTATTCTATCTCGTCCGTCTCTATCTTCTCTATCTCATTCTCTCTCTCTCCTTTCCACCCCTGGAGTCCGGTCGTTTCTGCCCCCGAGGCGTCCTACACCGTACCAGCTGCTCGCCGCCGACTACCACTGCCCCCAGTGTCGAGCGTGCTAAACGCCCTTGTAGGGCGCTGGCCAGCCTCGTGTCAGGTGCGCTACCTCGTTGTGCCAAGTCCTGATCTCCTAAGACGGCTCCGGGACATTCTGCGAAATGCGCTCACTTCCTCCATGGTCCTTTCATCAATCATCAGGTCACCCTGGGCGACGGTTGGGCACACCATCCCACTCTTCTACCTCCCACCCCTGCTTTTCTCCCTATTATGCAATTTTCTTCTCTGTCTTGCCACTCGCATTTCTCTCCTCAGAACATTTCTTTTACTGACTCATCACTTTTTATCTCTTCGAGTCTCCCAACCCAGTCAATTCCAGAACATCACCAACTATACATTGTTAACACAGATACCTATCATTATTTCCTTTTCCAATGACCACACTCATAATATCAGTTACTTTCATTTATTTATCTCATTTACTACCTCATCATTTCCTCATCCCAAACAACTCTCTACTCTAACAGTTATATCTCATTTATCAATTATTCTACACTTACCACCGTATACAGAGGATTGTCTCATTCTCTTCTCTCTCCTCTCTCTCCTCTCCTTTCTCTTTTTCGTATTTATACTCTCATATATATAGTACTTGTAAAGCGGGTACTTTGGAGTGGCCATGTTTATGCTGTTTCAAACTTCCTCGTCTAAATATCTTTATGAAAGACTTACTATATCTTTAGAATTACTTATTCAATTATTATAGGATCGAGTAATCCTCCAAAAATTTGAGGTCCCTTCGCTTTCGTACGTGGGTGTAGGCGGTCAAAGGGGTGGCCATAGTTACCTCCCCAGCCATGGGGTATTTCGGCCGCCATGTCTAAGTCCGTTCTTACCATTGTATGCAAAGTTGTATTGTAGTCACTCAAGTATTTCCCTTATATGCCCTTAGTTTTTATTGTATGTAATAAATATTTTTTAATTATATTTATAAATTCAGTTGTTTTGGGGCTATTTATCTTCTTAAATTTCAATTGTACACGGTATTTGCTTTTTAATCAATACAAAAATTCTTCCCATAGACTTTTCTTGGAACTAAACAATTTAAAAAACCTTAACTACACTTAGGAAAACTTTATGCGGGTCATTCTGAAACCACATATCTGTCTCGTTGGATTATATGTAATGGGGGATTCATATTTTACCAATTTAATGATGTGGGATTCGGTGCATAATCTCAAGTCCCTCTACCTCTTCAGTTATAGTATGATGCACCATTCTCGTATCCTCTCTGCTTCTGGAATTTCTAAATTCTTCTTATTTTTTAATCCTTTTATCCTTATCTATTATTCTTTTCGCGAAAAATAAAAACTTTTAATAAAATTAAAAAAAATAAAAAAAATCAAAATCGAACAATTTAAGAAAAAAATCTATTCTCTATCATATCTATACATATTATCTCTCTTATTCGTCTTTTCAATAATCATCTCACCTCTCATTATCTCTTCTTAATCTTACAGTCACATACTCGGTCTATAGCCAATCATTCATAATGCTCAATAGTTTCTATAATAAAATGGGGGGGCGGGGGGGACAAGTCTCCCGAATTTAACATGTAAAATTTTACCATTTTTTAAATTCTTTAAATTTTAAATTGATTTTTTTAGTTTTTTTGAACGTCTCTCTCTATCTCCTCTCTCTCTCCTCTAAATTGTATAAAACATGCCTTCTGGATCTGATAAACACTCTGTCTGCAGCCAATTTTGTAATAAAAAGAGTCACATTAATGTTCTTTGTAAGCAAAGGAAAAGCCCCACTTTAGCAAATGTATTTCTTAGTTTTAATCAAATCACCAATAATTTATACGTGTTACCCTCAATAACTATAGTGGTTGGTAGAGGTAAAAATTCGACCTTAATTCGGTGTCTTGTGGACTGCAGGTCCCAAAGGTTCTATCTTTCAAAGGGAGTGCTTGACAAACTCAATATATTTATGGAAAGTTATCAGAGTACTCATTATAACGTAAACACCTATTTGGGTGTCACCACCAGTAATTTGAAAGACTGTTCTTGATGTATATGTGGGCCAGTTTTACTTCGTGTTTCCTCTCTTGATTGATGAGGAATTGAATTGTGAGATTGAATTTGTATATCAAGCTCTCCTTAATTTAAGAAATACATCTTACAAATTGGCCGACTGTGGGTTGATTTGGAAGAATTATTCCCCTCAACTAGAGTTGACTAAATCTATAAGTGGTTCTGCTTTAAATTAAGAGATGGTTATATTATTTCATTTGAAAATATTACTAATTTTATTCATCAAAATCAAATTAAGTTTTCAAGTCTGTCTTCAATTGTTCAAAATCAAAATCATAATGAAGTACAAGTAAACCAAACTATGGTTAATACAGTCTTGAATCCTTTACATTCTTATTTTAATCCTGTAAGCCACATTCTAATTAATTCGGAAGTATAACAAGGCTTAGAAAACCTGTTCAAACTGGGATTCTTAGCCATTGAAGATATGAATAATAAATCTGAAGATAATTTGAAGCAGATTGAAAAATTCAGAGGTGGTATAGAGTTCAAAGATAGAAAATATATTACTGATCTTCCATGGACTGAGGATAAACTCCCTTTGTTGACATCAAATCATAATATTGCTATTTCAGTGTTTAATCAAATTTATGAAAATTTAGAAAGAAAAAATTTGAATAAAGCCTATTATGATGTGTTTTAGCAGCGGTTAGCTGATGGTATCACAGTATAAATATATATTTCTACTATGATGGTATTATTGAAGAGTTCAGCGTATCACCCCCTGAATTTAAAAATTACATTTGTATTCCTTACAGACCTGTAATCAAAACTGATCAACAAGTTTCAACAAAGGTTAGACATGTGTTCGACTTATCTCTCAAAACTAACGCTCTTCCATCTCCAAATGAAGCAGCTTATACTAGACCATATCTTATGTCTTCCTTATTAGGGCATTTATTCCGGTTCAGATCAAAATAGTTTGTTATGTTATCAGATATAAAGCAGGCCTTTCTTCAGATTCAATTGAATTCTATTGAAGACCACAACCGTTTTTTTATTTTTATCTTTTTAAAATGTAATGGTTAATGGAAGCTTATCGGTACTGGAGCATTGTTTTTGGTTTCACATCCTCCCCATTCATTTTCAACTACATCATCAAGCATCTTGCTCAGTTATATAGTGATGATTCTATTAAATAATTTTTTTGTTGACAATTTAATTATTAGTGGCAATGATCCACAACATTTAAAGGAACTTTATCATGAATGCAACAAAGAATGGAAGATTGTGGGTCCCATCTTAAAAGTTGGGACTCAAATAATGATAGGGTAAGAGCTGTTATGGAAGAAGAGGGTAGAATAGTCCAATATCAGGAATCAGAAGATAAGGTTCTGGATTATCATTTGAATCCTCATACAGATAAATTAATACTTTTAAAATTTTCAATTAGTGCTGATGCAACTACCAAAAGAGTACACGGTATCCACTTATTCTTCCAATATCAATACTGCTGAAAACCCAGCATCTCTGATTACCAGAGGTGTTACAATCTCTGCATTTCTTTCAAAATTGCCATTATTTCTTAAGAGTCCTTCTTGTATACTTTAAGGCCAATCTCAATGTTAAATGTTTGTCTGAGGTCAATAAGGAAAAGACCTTGCAATGTCACACATCTGTGGATGTTACACAGTTTTTGTTACCCTTAAAGGATTACTGAAGTGTGAATAAACTTTATAAGGTAATTTCAAAAAATTTCAAATTCATTAGAAAGAGTAAGGAGCTTGATGAAAATTGTAACGAAAGGACCCAACTCTATTGGTGAAAGATAACGCATCAGCGTTGTTTCTCAAATATTTTTTCTCAAAAATTCTGAAGTGGATGAAATTCCGATGTTAGTCAATCAACTTAATTTATGTATTGATGCTAAGGGCCTCTCCCGATCCAGAGGGAAAATTGCTAAAACACTTTTGTACAACTATGATGTGATAAATCCAAGACTTCTTGTCAAGGATCATCACCTCTCTTGACTAAACATAAGAGATTTTCATTCTAAGTGTCAACACTTGGGTGTTCAAGCTACTATCAATTTTATCAGATCTCATGGCTTCTGGATTACTAAGGTCAGGCAAGCTGTAAAAAATGTTTTGTTGCAATGCATCATTTTCAAAATATTTAACAGTATTCCTTATAAACATTCAAAAATTACTAATCTTCCTCATCATAGAGTTAATTTTGTGCGTCGTTATGGTGTACTGGTGTAGAATTTACAGGACATCTCTTTGTAGAGGATGATAATAAGAAATTTCAAACAATGTATCTACTAATTTACACCTGCCTTAATATTAGAGCTATTCATGTTGATGTTTTTCCAGATTTGTCCTCCAAATCTTTCTTACTTTCTTTTCAACGTTTCACAAATATATTGTTGCCTGCTGAGCGCAACCTTGTTTTAGCTTTTATACTATTGTCCCTCCTTTGCCTGAGTATTTATGTCACTTTTTCTTTAAAGTCCTTGCATAAGTCTTCAGAAATCGTTTACCGTTTTCGCTCCCTGTATAACTAACGGAGTCTATGCAAAACGAGATTTATTCAGCTTTCGTACTCCGAGCTGGCCTTTCGTTTGTTTCGAGCTCCGCCAACAACATCTGTGCCACTTTGTTATTTTTGCTCCCGCTTCAACGTGCAATTTTGGATTTGTTTCTTTGAAATTTCAAGTGTTGCTCTTACAGCCTACTCCTTGTTTATTTTGTGGTAGAAAGCCAGGGTAGGTGTGCAGTGTATGAAATTATTATTATTATTATTATTATTATTATTATTATTATTATTATTATTATTATTATTATTATTATTATTATTATTATTATTATTATTATTATTATTATTATTATTATTATTATTATTATTATTATTATTGTTATATTTGTTATATTTTTATTTATGTATTTTTTAGGATTTTGGATTAGATCTGTTTATGTGATTTGGTAATTGATGGTATTATACTCTGTGTTAGACATCCTGTGTTTGACTACTTCCTCTTCTGTGGATCTCAAGAATCCACAATATATATGAAATACCTTCCCATCTGTACTCAGGTAATGGCAGATCTTTCAAACAAGATATAAATATACTGTTAGAATCCTTGCCGTCTGATATGTTCTTAGAACATATATGCGTATCATCAATATAAAACGTTACAAGATTCCACTCTATTCCAGTTGTGTTGGATCAGTTTTAAAGAGAATGAATGATACGAACAGTTAAAGAATGTTTCTATAAAACTATGGGTAAAGCAACCTTAACTTACTATCAGCTGTTAACAGCTATTTCAAATATTATTAATGTTATTAATTTAAGATTTTTAACTTACAGATCATCAGAAAATGAGTTGGAAATTATTGCTCCAAACTCATTTTTGAAGTCTTATGGCGGCAATTCAAGCATCATATTCAATGAAGTTTACATCCCCATATGGAAACAATTTCCTCCCTCACAACAAAATTTAGCCATATCTCTTACTACTCAAGGAAGAGTTTTAGAGACTTTCGGGCAATTATGATATGAGTCTTGTCTATTAAATTTGCGCCAGTAAGTAGAAATCTTTACCAGTCGGAAAAAACCAACAGATTTAAGATTGGTGATATAGTCCTGATTCAGAAACCAACAAGCCTAGACCCTTCAAGCTTATGAGCAGAGTTCTGAATGTCATTGTTGGTCATGTCAATAAGATCAGGAGTGTGTTGTTAAAAAGGGAGATGGTCAAACCTGTCATCATTCAGTTTGTCATCTCTACCCATTGGAATTTTCTATAATCCACTCTGGCTCCAGTGGAGAACCTGATGCTCAAATTAGCAGTGCCCTCTCCAATTCAGACGGTCAAAACAATGGTAATACGGATCAAGTTGATTCCTCAAATTCAAATTCAATTCTTCAAGATAATAGTAATACTGTTATTGCATATGTTCAACCTTCAAGTTCAGGCATAAATTTACCTCAACTCAACTCTCAACATAATCAAAATTTTCAGCTCAATTCAATCAAAGAAAGACCACTTAAACAGGCTGCTGTTAGGTGTCAAGAATTTATTCACAGGAATTTATCTTTTTTGTAAAATTTTAATTCTTCTTATAACAATGGTACTCATTGCAACTCTTCAGTGAGAAGATATAAGAACACTTATATACTTGCACATATATTTCTTTTAATTTACTAATTCATTTAATATTTAGTTTTATGTTGCAATACAATGTTTTAGTGCATTTTTTCCTTCACTATGAAGTGTAACTTTTTTTTTAGCTTGATTCTTTAATGGCTGAAAATTCACTAATTTTCGCGTTCCACATTCCCACTTATTAAATAAAGTTCACGGTGTTCACGCGTTTAAAAAAAAAATCAAAGAATTCAAAAATATATCTATTAAAGGCAAAAGTAATTTTTTTCATCACTATATCAACTTTTATCTATCCTTTTACCTTCCTCTAATCAAATTACCCCTAACAAAATAATTACGAGCACTTGCCGAAGAGTACTTTCAATTAAAAAAAAAAAAAAAAAAAAAAAAAAAAAAAAACTCAAAAGGTAAGACGACCCAGTAGATTCCCAATTTCCAAAAAGCTTTTATAACATATATATTAGTGAAATAACTCTGAGAAAAACTCAAGAAAGACGTCATAATAATAACTAAAGAACATTCGGGAATAGTGACAGTAAAACCTTGCTTCTGTAAAAAGGGTAAAACACGTTGGGTAAGCATTCTCCAAGAACACGGGGATTATATTTTCAATAGGGTGAGGGGGAGGGGAAGTGACGGAAATAAACTTGTAACGAAACTTACCTGGAAATCTAAGCTTAGTAACATCAGTCAAATCTCCGAGATATGCAAGAGGATCATGCCAACTAAAAAAACAATTAATATATATATTTTTTATATATATATTGTAGTAATATAAATATGTACCCTAGTATATATATTATATATATTATATTATATATATATATTATACTATAGAAGTATATTATAATAGTAGTATATTATATATTATTATATATATTTATATTAATATATATTTATATACTATAATATTTCAAGAAAAGTATATAGTATAAATATTTTATATATTATATATATAAAGGAGTAACGGCGTATATCCTTGAAGATTTCACTTTGGAATTAGGATGAATATATAATAATATATATATATATTAATAATAATATATATATATGAGTAATTATATAATTATATTAATTATATAGTTATATTATACTTATATATATATGGAGTATAGTATATATATTATATAAATGTATAAATGTATATATAGTAATATATATTAATTATCAATATATATATAAATATATATATGTACCCTTATATATATATATATATATATTATATATTTATATATATAATAATATATATATAAGAGAGAGAGAGAGAGAGAGAGAGAGAGAAAAGAGAGAGAGAGAGGTTTCAAAAATTCTTTTTAAATTTCTTAAATACGTTTTCGCCTGAGGGAAAAGTTTCGTTCTCGGTTGTTTCTGTATTTTTTCGTGTTCGTCAGCAGCAAAGGTACATAAATGTCTGGCCTGGCCTATATTATTCTCATAACTAATATGAAAAAATGTACGCCAATAGCTTAAATTTTTTTAACTTTAAAGAATAGGTAGGAAATTTTCCAAATGAATTCTTAGTTATTTAATTAGAATTACTATATCTAATGTAGTTGTTTTTCTTTTAAATTTATTTTATAAATCAGTTCTTTTTTTCACTTTCAAAATTAATTGTTAGTTTTCCCATTTTAATTTATTTTAATCAAAAAGACTCACAAATATTGGGTAGGCAGCTACCTACCCTACTACGTATAGAATCTCCTCCTGACCTGAATATATAATATATATTATAAATATAGGTATATATATATCTATATGATATCTAGTAGTATATATATTATGGGGTATATATAATATATATTAGTATAATCTATAGATAGTTATATATTATATATATATTTATACCTATACTATAATATACTCATATGTCAATATATATGTCGTTGTAACATATGGTTCATCTGAGGATGATGCTGAGCAGAATGCGATATTCTGGGATAATCTGAATGATGCTTTGGTGAGCAGGAGCTTCACATCGATTGTGTTGGGCGACCTAAATGGTTGGATAGTTTATTAAAAAGTAATGGTATAAGTGGTGATTTTGTGGTCACGGGAGAAAATGAGAATGGAGGGAAGATGATTGATTTCTGTGTGGAGAGAGGTGTGTGTGCAAGTAATACTTTCTTCAAACACAAGAGTATTTATATATATTATAGGGTTGGTGTAGGTAGAGATGGTATCGAAGTGAAATGCGTGATTTATTTTGTGTCGGTGAAGAAAATGTTGAAGTATATGATTAATGTTAAATCAGTGAGGGGGTTGGGGATGGGATTATCGGATAATTATGTTGTTCTATGTAGAAATAAGTTGGATAGAGAGGAAGGAGATAAGGAAGTAAGTGGGAAGAATTATGAGTGAGAAGTTAAGTGAACAAGGTAATAAGGAAAAGCCCTACTTTTAGGAAAGTGCTTGCAAAAAATAAATCAGAATTGACATGCTGAGGAAGATGAAACTGAACAACAATCTGTTAGACGCAAATGAAGGAAGTCTTCGTCAGTAGTGCAAGAGAAGTTTGTGGTGTCGCTAAATGTAAGGAGTAAGAGAATATCTTTAAGCAGTGAAAATATAGAATGATGACGGTAAAGGTGCATGGCATTAAAAAGTAAAAAGAGGAGGTGTGGTTGAATGTGCCAAAAAGCAAATGATGATGTCTCAAAAGAAAAGTGTCTGGAATTATATAAAGAGGAAAAAAAGAAGACCATAAGTTGCATACGCAGGAGGAAAAATTATATATATATATATATATATATATATTATTATATATATATTACTATATATTATATATTATTATATATATGTATTATTTAATAATACACTTTATATTTATATATATAATTCTTATATATATATTTAATATGTATGATACAATTCGTTTTTTTCCGTTTTCCTGGGTAATAAAGTCAACCGTAGTCCAAGATTATTTTCAATTTATTA
>JABUQX010005706.1:0-10000 GCA_015478945.1 Trachelipus rathkii
AAGAGAGAGATAGCACATATACACTTTACAACTCACACTCACCATAGACACTTACACTTACATACATACATACACACTATGACCTTATAAGCACTTACACTCGCAATAGACACTTACACTAGCCCATATACACTTACACTCACACCACAGGTCAACTTAACTTACAACTCACAACTCGATATTTTGATTCCTCAAACTTTATGGTCAATTTTTGATGGTTCATCATTGATGACTCATCTTTGATGAAGTAATCTTTGATACCACCTATCTTTGATGAAGTCATCTTTGTCGGTTCACCTTTGATGGTTCATTTGATGATAGATTTTACTTGATTGTCATTTTGAATGGTTCAACCCATGAGCTAGCAACAGAGTTAATAAATTATGTCTACCCTATGTTATAACAGCTGATCACCAGGAGCGCTGATCCTCGCGTGAAGGCCACGAACCGCACCGCGGTGCGACCGCGCGTTCCGCAGGCCGGTGCGCCGAGGCGCTTTTACGCGTTCCCGCCGCGCGTGCGCCCCAGGCGCAATATTTCGCGTTCCCAGCCGCCGCGTGCGCCGCAGGCGCAATATTTCCGCGTTACCCGCCCGCCGCGTGCGTCGCAGACGGCAAATTTCCACGCGAATGAAAAATATATTTACTATGAATCATTCATTTTATTTATACTTAAACTTTTTAATTAAAAACATTTTCGCGAACCTAAAACTGTATCTCATTACGACCTAATTATTTAAAAACATATATTTTTAACATATATTTTTTTCTTTTATATTTTTTACTTAATACTTTTTAACTTTATAAATTTTTTAAAAAATTGTATGTAAAAAGAAAAAAAAGTGTCTGATATATAATCATTTTTATTTTACTACAATTGTACGAAATTTTTCAAAAACATATCTTTACAGAGCTAAAGCAGTAAATCAATAGAGGTGTTACTACCTAACACCTAGGGGATTAGTATGTTTTTTTTACTGTTATATGCTTATAACTCATGTTTTAACTGCTTTAACTCATATGTTTATTACTGCTTTAACTCACATTTATTAACATCATACCTTAAAGCAGTAAAATCAGTAAATCATAGAGTTGTTACCTGCAACAAAGGGTTAGTATGTTTTGTTTTAACTGCTTTACTGTTAATCATGTTTTTACTGCTTTAACCTCATATGTTTTACCTGCTTTAACTCATAAATATTTATTAACATTCACAATACTTAAAAGCAGTAAATCAGTAAATCAATAGAGTGTTACTAAGCAACAAGGGATTAGATACTTTTGTTTTAACTGACTTTACTGTTTTATCCATGTTTTACTGCTTAACTATGTTTTATCTGTTCTTTAACTCATATGTTTTACTGGTTTTAACTCGTGTTTTATTACTGCTTAACTCAATTGTTTTAACTGTTTTTTCTCATATTTTCATTAACATTAATACCTTAAACCAAGTAAATCGTTAAATTCAAAAATAGGGTGTTACCTAGAACAAGCGGATTAGTAATGCTTTTGACTTTTACTGTTTACTGCTTTAACTCGTGTTTTACTGCTTTAACTCGTATGTTTTACTGCTTTAACTCATACGCTTTATTGCTTTACTGTTGTAACTCATATATTTATTAACATTGTTTTTTATTTTGTTTTAATACTTTTTATTTATTATTTTCATTATTTTATTTTTATTATTTAATTTTTATTATTTTTTTTATTGTATTATTTTATTTTTATTATATTATTTTATTTTTTTATTTTTTTTTTTTATTATTTTTTTTTATTTTCATTTATTATACTTAGTGTTATTTACTTCATGCCTATTATAATAATAGGCATGAAGTAAATAACACTAAGTATAATAATGAAAATAAAAAAAATAATAATAAAAATAAAATAAAAAAAAAAAAATAATAATAATAAATAAAATAATAACAATAAAAATAAAATAATAAAAATTAAATAATAAAAATAAAATAATGAAAATAATAAATAAAAAGTATTTAAAAAAAATAAAAAACAATGTTAATAAATATATGAGTTACAACAGTAAAGCAATAAAGCGTATGAGTTAAAGCAGTAAAACATACGAGTTAAAGCAGGGATGGCACAGAAAAAATCAATTGATTTTTTCAACTGATTTTTTCACTTGATTTTTTGCTCCAAAAAATCATGGTTTTTTGCTTATTTTGATTTTTTGCCTTTTTTTATATATTTTTTAATTTTTTAGGATATTTAAGTGATTTAATTTCAATAGAAATAAAAAATTAGAATAATAATATCATAGCAAGGCTACTCTGTTTCAAATTTCTACACAATAAAAATGTCAACAAAAGATCATGTTGCAAACATGTTTCTTTTATTTCTGATGTAATATATTATCATTATTACAAATAACACTCTTTAGTGTTTCTGTTTCATTGTGTCATAGACTATAAGCCCTATTTTAAGATTTTGAACTCAGATATAGGGCATAGGGTTAAAAATAATACTAGATCGAACTTAAAAAAAAGTTTGTTTAGAAAAATTATATTCGCGTGATAACGATTCACAAAAATCCAAAAAATCAAAAAATCAAAAAATCAAAATTGATTTTTATTCTCAAAAATCAAAAAATCCCCAACCCTGCTATTATTTAAACAACACCATACACACTTACAACATACGCACACACAACACACACACATACACACATTAATTATAGAGACACACACACACCCGGTTTAAACATATCAAATAAGTCCTTTTGTAACGTATAATTTCTTAAAACATTTTATGTTTTAATTAAACACGTACATTTCTATAATTATTCAAATATAACTAAAATTATTTCAAAGTTTCTAAAAATCTTAATAAAATCAATCATTTAGAATTCAAAACAAAGAATTTCTTATTAACACTTAATTCATCATGCAAAACAATGGCTAGCTTCCATATCTTTAATAATAATTTTATAAAATTTATGAATTTTTTGTTAAAGAGAATATTCTTTAAGCACATGTCTTCATAGATTGAAAAATTGCTAATGCAAGCCTACGACACCTCTACACAACGCTACTGCACGTTTTGTTTCTATTGAACTTACTGTTTTTACCATCTTAGCCATGTAATCAGTATAAAGATATCTGAAAAATTTGATCGCTGCTAATATTTCAAGTGTTTTTCAAGTCATTCTCGATTTTGATTGAAAATAAAATAACAATTTTTTAAACTTACCGAATTTATTCGCTCGATGTTCACTAAAAATATTTCAAAGTTTTTTTAAAATAATTCGGGTTTTTTCTTTATTATATTATTATTTCTATGTAACATTGACAATCAGCAACGAGAAAACACAACAACCCGGACTCCTTACAGATACGAAACTGATCTTTTTCTCTCTGTACAATGTGTTGAAATAACCACTTCAGGCTAAATTTAGGATAAACTTTTTGTACCGGGCGAATTTAGGCCTAATTCAGGTCAAAATATATTTCAAACTGACTTTTTCTGTAAAATGTGTGCACATAACTACGTTAGGCTAAATTTAGGCTACATTTTAGGATAAGACCTTTTTGTATCCGGGATAATTTAAGCCTAACCAGGTCACAAGGTAATTCCAGTATAGACAAGAATCTTGTTATTATTATTCTTTCTAATATATTTCAAACTAAAAACATGCTGGATGCGGTAAGATCTTTAAGAGATAGAAGGAAATGTTTTCTTACTTGGTGATTGGTCGGAGTATCCTATTCTATAATGACCTCGTTGTGATTGGTCGAGATTACTTATTAATCGTCTTTTTGGTTTTAAGGTAATGTAAAAACATGTTTTTTCATATCCTGAGCCTTACCTGTGGTTGGATGAAAATTAACTTTGTTCTTTCTAAACTTGTATTTGAGCAGGTGTGTTTTATTATATTTTAGACCAAACTCATTTTAAAATTCATAGTCATTTTAGCTGTTAAGCCGGTCCACAAGTTATCTGATTTGTAATTAAAAGTGTTTATATTTTTACTAAAGTGATTTCATAAAAATAATAAAAAAATAAATTGGTGAATAATTATTAATTTCACTGGAATAGATAATAATTTATTCACTAGATTTATAGTAGATCACGTGAAGCAAAACGCAAAAGCGCCCGCAAGCGCGACCCGGTGCGGAACCGATAACCGCGGCGTAATATTATAGCAGCGGTCGCGAATATGGAGCGTTGTATTTCAAAGTGGTAGGGGCTACATCCTAGAGTGATATCTTTTGGACACCGTCCCATTCAGTATGTATAATATTAGTTTGTGTACTGTATCAAGGTATATTTATGAATATTATAACATATGTTCAAGCGCATTAGTTTATTTAAAATCTTGGTATATCAGTGTTTATTACAAACCAAGTGAGATATACTTAGATGGTTACCGAACTGCATACAACAGCTGATATAAAAGAGGCATGAACTTACATACTTCGATGTAATATTGAAGTATAATAATATGATCCCCATACTGGACGGCCATATAGAGAAAATTACGGAGACGAAGGGTAAGTATTATTATGCATGTATACGCTATGTGTATTAACTAATTAGTAATAATAGTAATAATATTATTAAGTAAACAACTTTTTCATAACTTATACATAGAGAGATTAAAACGTTAAAGACTATCCCTTGAAAAGGGAGGGTATGGAACAACTTCTATACATTAACTCTACGCTCTATGTAGGTGTAGCTTTAAGGCACATAAAACTGTTTTATATTCCTTAAAGTAATAAAATCTTAAAGGACATAACACAAGAGACTAGCAGCGTCAAATCCAGATATTTGTTCTATTTCCTAAGCAATTAATAACTTTTAGGATAAATAAAACAAACTGTTTTCTACAAAACAAAATGTTCTTTTCAAACTAAATGTTTTTCAAGAAATTTTACCAGTGAGAAATGGTATTTTCTATGAATAAAATTAAAATGTTCAAGTAAGAAATAAAATGGACGGCTCAGAATATAGGAGCGGTATTTTGAAAATACAAAATGATGTAATGAAAGTTTACAACGGCATATATAAGAAAATATTTTCGCGACCGCGTAGTAATATTACGGCGGCGGGTTCATGCGGTTGTTCCGCAACGGGTCGCGCTTGCGGGCGTCTTGCGTTTTGCTTCACGTGATCTACAATAAAATCTAGTGAATTAATATATTTAATCTATTCTAGTGAATTAATAATTATTCCTCAATGTAAGCTATTTATTATAAATATGATATACAATTTATAAATAAAACACTTTTAATACAAATCCGATAACTTGTGCACCGTTAACAGCTAAAATAACTATGATTTTAAAATGAGTTGGTGTCAAGATAATAAAACACACCTGCTAAATAACAAGTATTCAAAACAAAGTTAAATTTCATACCAATCAACAGGTACAGGCTCAGGATATGAAACATGTTTTTTACCATACTTAAAACCAAAAAGACGATAAAATAATTCTCGAATAATCACATACGAGGTCATATAGAGATAACGATTACTCGACCAATCAAAAGTAAGAAAAACTTTCTTTCTACATGCTTAAAGGATCTTACCGATCCAGCATGTTAGTTTGAATATATTTAATAAAAATAATAATACAATGATCTTGTCTATACATGGAATCACTTTACTGCCTCGGTATTAGGCTTATTATCCGGATAAAAAGGCTTTATCCTAAATTTAGGCCTAATTTAGGCCTAACGTAGTTATTGCACCACAATTTACAGAAAAAGGTCAGTTTGAATTATATTTTGACCTGGACTTAGGCCTAAAATCGCCCCGGGGTACCAAAAAAAGGTTATATCCTAAATTTTAGGCCTGAAGTATTTATTTCAACACATTTTACAGAGAGGTCAGTTTCGTATCTGTAAGGAGTGCGGGATGTTGTGTTTTCTCGTGCTGGATTGTCAATGTACTAGATAATAGATAATAATAATCAAAGAAAATCCGAATTATTTAAAAACTTTGAAATATTTTTAGCTTAACCCTATTTGAATAATATAAATGTAAGTAAATAATTGTTATTTTTTAAATAAACTAGAATTTATTTCCAATAAATAATGTACTGTTATGCAGAGAAGATTATTTTGTTATTTTTATACTTATAACATGGCTAAAGATGACGTAAAGCAGTAAGTCAATAGAAAAAAACGTGGCATAGCTTGGGTGTAGAGGGGTGCTAGGCTTGCTCTTATGATTTAACCTGATTTATTGCTTTAAGGTACGTAAATACATGTTTTTATTTAATTATAAAATTTAAGTAAAATTAAGCACAATCTTGAAATTGAAAAAATTTATAAAAAAGTACTATCTGTTAATAAGAAATTCTTTGTTCAAAGATAATGATTTATTTAATATAATTATTTTGAAGAAACTTTGAAATAATTTTAGTTATACATTGAATGAGTAATATAAATTTAGCGTGTTTAATTAAAAATAAAATGTTTTAATAAATTATGTTCATAGCATAAAGAAATTATTTGATACTGTTTAAACCGGGTGTCGTGTGGTGATGGTATGTGTAGTGTGTGTATGTGTGTGTGTGTGTGTGTGCGTATGTGTAAGTGTGTGTATGTGCTGTGTTGTGTGGTGTGTTAATATCAGGCTGAAAGTAAATAACATATGTTAATATGAAAATACTAATAAAAATAAAAATAAAAATAAATAAAAATAAAATAAAAAATAATAAATAAAACATTTAAATCAAATTATAACAATAACAAATCGATCATCGCATAATAATTGTTGAAAAAAAATGAAATATTAATATAAAATAATAAAATATAAATAAAAAGTATTAAACAAAATAAAAAAACAATGTTAATAATATATGAGTTACAACAGTAAAGCAATAAAGATATGTGAGTAAAGCAGTAAAACATACGAGTAAAGCAGTAAAACACGAGTTAAAGCAGTAAAGCGAGTAAACAACAAAAAGGCATAACTAATCCCTTGTCTTGTAGGTAACACCTCTACTTGCATTTACCTGCTTTAAGGTATGTATGTTAATAATACTACCGAGTTAAAGCGTAAAACACTATGAGTATAAGAGTAAAACACGAGTTCCAGCAGTAAACAACATGAGTTAAGCAGTAAATACATGAAGTTCAAAAGCAGAAAAACAGAGTTAAGCAGTAAACGCAGTAAAACAAAAGCATAACTAAAGCCTTTGTTTGCTAGGTAAACAACTCTATTGATTTACCTGACTTTTATGCTTTAAGGTATGTAATTTTAATAATATGTGAGTTAAAGCAGTAAAAAAGTAAAAGCAAGTTAACATGAGTTAAAGCAGTAAAGCAGTAAAAAAAAGCATACTAATCCATTTGATGCTATGTAACCTCTATTGATTTAACTGATTTACTTGCTTAAGTTCTGTAAAGTATATGTTTTTAATAAATTTCGTACAATTGTAGTAAAGATAAAATGATTATATATCAGACACTCTGGCTTTTTCTTCTTACATACAATTTTAAAAATTTATAAATTTAAAAAGTATTAAGTAAATATAAAAGAAAAATATTGTTAATAAATATCTGTGTTTAATAATAGGTCGGTAATGAGTTAACAGTTTTGGTTCGGAAAACTGTTTTTTATAAAATGTTCTAGTATAGAATAAAAATGAATGATTCAACTAGTAATATATTTTTCATTCGCGTGGAAATATTGCGTCTGCGGACGCACGCGGCGGGCGGGAACGCGGAAATATTGCGCCTGCGGGAGCGCACGCGGCGGGCGGAACGCGGACATATTGCGCCTGCGGGCGCACGCGGCGGCGGGAACGCGGAAATATTATTGCGCCTGCGGGCGCACGCGGCGGGCGGGGACGCGGCGGGTCGCACCGGCGGGTGCGGGTTCGTGGGCCTTCACGCGGAGGGATCATGCTGCGTCCTGGTGATCAGCTTATAACATAGGGGTATACATTAATATTAACTCTGTCTAGCTCAGGGGTGGGAACCATCAAAGATGAAAAAACAGTAAATTCGGAGTTCATAAAAGATGAACATCAAAGGTGAACGACAAAGATGATCCTCAAGATAAGAAGCACTCAAAGATGATTCATCAAAGTTGAGGTCAAAGATGAGGCAACAAAATTGAGCCATCAAGTCTGAGGAAATAAAATATCGAGTTGTGTGAGTGTAGTGTAAGTGTATGTGTGTGTGAGTGTAAAGTTGTATATGGGCTAGTGTGTGTCTATCGGGGAGTGTAGTGCTTTATAAGTGTCATAGTGTGTATGTATGTAATGTAAGTGTCTATGGTGAGTGTGAGTGTAAGTGTATATGGGCTAGTGTAAGTGTCATAGTGAATGTGCGTATAAGTGTCATAGTGTATGTGTTTATAAGTGACATAGTGAATGTATGTATAAGTGTCATAGTGTATGTGTGTATAATGTGAATCTGTGTGTAAGTAATATATATATATAATATATATTATAATATATATAT
Source organism: Trachelipus rathkii (assembly GCA_015478945.1). Taxonomy (NCBI): domain Eukaryota; kingdom Metazoa; phylum Arthropoda; class Malacostraca; order Isopoda; family Trachelipodidae; genus Trachelipus; species Trachelipus rathkii. Next base: position 8,438 of record JABUQX010005706.1, read on the forward strand.
ATTATATATATTATATTTATATTTATATATAATAATATATATATATATAATTATAATATATATTATATTATATTATATATATTATATATATATATATATATATACGCTTATAAGTTGTTGAAAAGACTAATTCATAGTAGGAAGCATCCTAGCAACTTTGTAATATACACCAATGATTCCTCATACCTTATAACCTAGGGGTAGACACCATATTAGGGCTATTCTAGGCTCAGGGGAGGCTCAGAAAGGCTTGAAAAATGGACTCAGTTGGCACTAATGCGGCACTAAGTTTGCATCCTATGTTGCACTCACTTGCAACTCATTGGCATCACATTGGCACTCATTGGCATACTCACTGGCTCATAGAATACTATAGAACACTAATAGAAATCTAGAATACTCTTCCGGTGATTTGGGAACATCAAGTGGTGTGTATGTGTGTGTGTGTATAGTGTTATAGTGAGCTGGTATGTCTAATGGGTGAAGTGTAAGATGTCTATGTGGGAGTGTAAGTGTGTATAAGTGTCATAGTTAATGTGTGTATAAGTGACATGTGTGTATAGAGTGTCTATGGTGTGTGTGTGTAGGTGTGTAGGGTTGAGTGTAAGTGTCTAAGTATGGTTTGTATGTGTCTATGTATGTGGGGGTGTGGGTGTAGGTGTAGGTGTGTGTGTTAGTATGTGTGTGTGTGTGTGGAGCGGGGTGTGTATTTGTGTGTGTGTAGTAAATCTGTGTGTGTTAGTAAATCTGTGTGTGTGCAAGTAAATCTGTGTGTGTGCAAGTAATCTTGTGTGTAGTAAATCTGTGTGGTCTGTGTAAGTAAATCTGTTTGTGTGTAAGTAAATCTGTGTGTGTAAGTAAATTGTGTGTGAGTGTAAGTAAATTGTGTGTGAAAAATTGTACAGTAGAATACAAAAGGGTTGACCAAAATTGGGTTTCAAATTGCCCTGGAAGACCAAAGGGTTGGTCGAAAAAAATAGGGTTGCCAAAAATTAGGGTGGCCAAAAATTAGGGTGGGCAAAATTGACCCATGGAAGACCAAAGGGTTGTTCGAAAAAATTAGGGTGGGACAAGTACAACGGTTGCTGCGCACCGTTTGGCGCAACACTTCTTCGAAGGGTTGCCAAAATTAGGGTTGCAAAAATTGGGTTGCCTAAAAAATAGGGTTGCAAAATTGCACACTGGATAACAAAAGGTTGCGAAAATTTGGGGTTCTCAAAAAGGTACAAGGCAAAAAAGGCCAAGGGCGAAAAAAGGGCAAGGCCCAAAAAGGTCAAGGCCAGGTAAAAAATTCGGGCCAAAAATTAAGGTTGCCCAAAAAGGTCAAGGTCGGTCAAGGTAAGGTCGGTCAAGAATCATTCAAGGACCGACCAATATAGCCTGCTACTATATATATATTATATACGTTATATATATTTATATATTATATAATATATATATATATATATATTTATATTATATATATATATATAATTATAATATTATATATATATATATATATATATATATATATATATATATAATCAATGGTTCGATAGCTCTTGTTCTCGTGCCATCCAGGAG
>JABUQX010005706.1:15000-17500 GCA_015478945.1 Trachelipus rathkii
GATACAATAACAATTATTATGAGTGCAAACACTGATGATGATGAAAACCTATTAAATTAAAGGTAATATATATATATATATATATATATATATATATATATATATATATATATATATATATATACTATATATATATATATATAATGGTTTTTTTTTAGAATCTGGGGGAAAGAGTACTGATCTGGGGGATAAGCTAAAAGTTCATTGGCAGCCCTGATAGAGATGCTCAGTGTGGTGTGGTTGAACCCGGAATGCAGTTAGTTTGGTGTGTTACCATATATATTATATATATATTATAATATATATATATATATATTATTTAATATAATATATATATTATCATATATATATATATATATATATATATATATATATATATATTATATATATATATATATATATATATATAATATATATATGCGTCATGCGTTTCGCTTAGCGTCATATGTATTTAAAACTTTTCCTGTTTGTAAAAAGAAATACAATTTTGGAATCAGCGTAACATTTTAAATTAATGAAACACATTTTTTTTTTTTTTAAATCGGTTTTAAAAAAAAGTGAATAAAAATGTAGAATAGTAATTTAAAACTTATTTTATTAACGTACCTTACGTTGGCCTTTAGTGGGTGGCTGCTTAAAACTAAAGAATACTAAGGGGTGATCGAGAGATGGCAGGATCGGTCTCTTCGGCTTACGGGAAACGACGGGTAGGACTGTTTCCACTCCGGGGAGGGTCTCGGAACCCCCCTTTTGGTATTCTGGGTGGCGGCGGGGTTCCTCGCCCCTCCTACGGGTTGTAAACGTCCGTCGCTTCGAGCCTCTACTGTGCATGTATATCTATTATATATCTAATATATATACTATATATTATATATCATACTATATATATATATATATATTATATATTATATATATTATATATATAATATATATCTATATATATATAATATATTTATATTATATATATATATTATATATATAAGTATCTAATTTTGTGCAGTGAGAGAGATTTGGGATTTCAGACCCGTTACAATGAACTGTTTTTAGAGATGCCAGATGTTTGATAGAATTTTTCAATTAGCACAAACATATTAATTGGTTATTATTACTCATGTTATTTCATGTATTATACTTTAATAATTTTCATAACAATTTAACGCTGATTAAAATGTATTAATAGTTTTTAAGATACATAAGACGGCTATATATATACGGTATATAATATATATATATATATATATTATATATATATTATATTATATAATATTATATATATATTATATATATATATATAATTTCTGTTAATGTTATGTAGATAGGTTTTATTTTACTAGAATCGGGGTGCACAAAGCGCGATGCGATTCGACTGGTCGATCGGAACATTGCGCAGTCGATCGGTTGGCACTCGGACTTCCCAACATGCTTTGCCAAAAAAGCAAAGAAATATATATATATATATTATATATATATTAATATATATTTATATATATTATATATATTTTATTTATATATTATATATATATATATATATATATATATATATATATATATATATATATATATATATATATATATATATAAATATACTATATTATTATATTTATATATATATATATAACTATAATATATATATATATATATAATATATTATATAATATTATTATATATATATATATATATATATTATTAAATATACATCAAAGTGTCACATATCACAGGTATATATATATATAATTTTGGTCAAAATAAAAAAAAATCCAGACTTTTCTTTTTCTTGACGAATTAATGACTAATGGCAACCTTGACTCCGAGTCTCTGACAGTGACTCTGTGACTTTAAGTATTGCTCAGTTGGTGGTAACACATGGTGGTAGTGAGTTTAGTTGTGATATTTCATAGTACACATGCTGCTGGCGTTATAATTTAATTAAAAATGAGTGAACGTAAGAAATCAAAATCTTATCATTTTCATGATGAGTGGGAGGAACTTTATTTCTTTACCATGTTTCGTAATAAATGCTTATGCCTGATATGTCGTGCTTCTGTTGCTATTCCCAAAAAAGTCAATTTGGAAAGACACTTTTCAAGCCTACATAAGTCTTATCAACGTGACAATCCTGTAAAAAGTGAAATAAGGAAGATAAAGGAAAAGGGCTAAAAGCGGAGTTAGGATCGCAGCAACAACTTTTTACTAAGCCTATTACACAATCAAAATCAACAACCAACGCATCATTTCGCATTAGTTATGTTTTGGTAAAACATAAAAAAAAAACTTTCACTGATGGGGAGGTTGTTCAAGAAGCTTTCCTTGAGACCAGTGCTGTTTTATTTGACAACCTTAAAAAGAAAAACGAAATAATAAATTCCATAAAAAACCTACAACTCTCCCGTACAACTGTGAGTAGACGTGTGGAAGCTATGAATCTTACTGAGCAATTAGAAAACGACATACAGAATTGTGCATTTTTCTCTTTACAATTCGATGAATCTACTGACATTGT
>JABUQX010005707.1:0-2500 GCA_015478945.1 Trachelipus rathkii
CATGAGAGAGTGAAGAAGCGCTTTGGTTCTGGTAATTCTTATGATTCAGGAGGTGTATTTTAGTGTTGTTTTGTTGGATCTTGGTGGGGTAGTGTATATGTCTGTTTTTTTTTTTTGCTTCTGGACATTGGTTCAGTGGATTTGATGTTTTTTTTTTATTGGGGAGGTTTTTAATGTTGGGTGTCTTCTAAGGGACGTGGCAAACAGTGTTTTCTCGGTCCGTTGGAAACCAGTGGGCCGACGGCAAGCACACGCAGTGTTTTTTTTTTCTGTGTTCGTGTCTCTACTGTTTATATTGTTGGTTGGTACAGGTTTTTTTTTTGTTTTTTGTTTTTTGTTTTTTTTTTTTTTTTTTTTTTTTTTTCCTTTTTTTGCTGGTCCTATTGTATAGCGTTTTTTCCTCTGGTGGGTGTAATGCTATGTGTAGGGATAATATGGTGTATACGTTGCATCTATGTTGGGGTTGACTGTTTTTGCGGGGTTCCGGGTGGGTGCTGGGTCCTTTTAGTGGTCGCGTTGTCGCGGTGCGTGTGTTGGTGATCTTTTCGGCGGTCGATATTACGGTATTTTGGATTTGCAATAGTTTTATGGTTTGTGTTCCGATGGACTGTGTGGATATAGTTTTTTTTGTTGTTGTGGTTGTGTGCCTAGGTTTGTGTGGCAGAATTGATTTATATTTATCTATTATATCGCTGGGTAGTTCTTTTCTTTTGGTGGCCGCCGGGGTGGTGCATGATTTTGCGGCACTATATATCTGGTTTTTTGGGGTTGGGGATGGGTTTTTTTTTGGCGGTGGTAGTTGTTTGTGTTTTTTGTATTTTGTTGTGTGTATGGGGAGTCCTGTCGGTTTTGTACGTACCAGTTGCCTTATGTTATATATGGGGTAATATGTTTTGTCTAGGTCTTGTGGTGTGGTATATTCTTTATTAGTGTGTGCTTTGGTTGGCCCCTTGTTGTCTGTGATAGAATGGCGTACGCCGCGCGAGATTATGCTGAGGTTGTCGGTGTGATAGCTATTTTTGTAGTATGGCCTGTGCTCGCTGCGATCGAGTGAAGGCTTATTTGTCTGAATATTTTGTCTTCGGGGTTGTTGTGTGCAACAGTTTTTTGTGGGCTTTGAATTATTTGTTTTTGATTCTGGTTTCGATTGGGATGTTTACTTTGTTTTTTTTTTTGCTTTTGTATTCAGTTTTTTTTTTTTTGCTTGCGTTTAAGGTCGGTTTTGGTTGTTGTGTATTTGTGCTGATTTATGTGTGTCTCTGTTTGGTGTTTTTTTTTTTTTTTTTTTTGCGGTTTTTGGCTGGCTGTCTGTGGGTCATGGTGTTGTGTTGTTGGTGAGTGTGAATTGTTAGTTTTTTGGCTTTTTTTTTTTTATTTTGTTTTTTCTGTGCTGGGGTGGCTGTATTGTCTGTGTTCGTGCTTTGCTGGGGTGTGTGTAGTGGTGATGGCATGTTTTTTGTTCTCGTTGTTGGCAGTCGTGTCTCTGCTGTGCGGGTCTGTTTGAGCGGTTCTCTGTCTTTGCGCTGAATGTTTTTGTGGAGTGGCATGTTTTATTTTTTTTTTTTTTTGCGTCGTGGCAGCTGGTGTTCCTGTCTTGGTGTCTGGGTGTGGTTGGAGTTTTTCTGGCCTGTCGGCTTTCTGGTAATTGGTGGTAATTAGTGCATGTTGGCCGTGTCTATGTTTTCTGCCGTTGTGCGTGGTTTGGGGGGATGTTTCTTGTACGCGTCTTGTCTGCTGTGGTTATTAGGGGATGTCTAAGTTTTTGCTCCTGGGCTGGTGGCTGTGCCGGGTATTATTTCCTTTGCTGGGGGGTATGGTCATGGGCAGCGGGTCTTTGCTGGTGGTTTGTGCGATGTTTAACTTGCATTTGATTATTGTTTTTTTTTTTTATGGTCAGTCGGTGTGTGGTGGTGTGCTCGAATATTTCTCGGGCGATTGACCAATTTCTAGGCTATATTTTATGGAGGTTGTATTTGTTTAGTTGTTTGTTTTTTTTTTTTTTTTTTTTTTTTTTTTTTTCGTGTAAGTTTATTAGTGTTGCAGTTTGTGTTAGTTGTTAAGTGGTGGTAACATTAAGGTATTGTAATGATTTTGTTTCTTTCGCGGGGAAGAATGTGTATTATGGATGTATTTATGTATGTATGTGTGGCATGGAATTTTCGGTTATATTTGTGCTCATGGCAATGGTGGTGAGTGTAAGATATATGTATTAGTTTTTTGTGTTTGTATTTTTATTGTGGAGTATTTGGTCCTGTGCTGTTCTTTTTGGATTGCTATTTAGGCCACCTGTCATTTATTATACTTTTTTGTGTGGCTGATGAGTATTGGTGTGTTGAGTTGTTCTGTATGTTGAGTTTTTTTTTTTGTTACAACGCGGTTGTGGCAGTGATTGTTTTCTTTAATGTTTATATTTGTATGGTGTGCGGGGGGTTCTTGAGTTTGTTTTTGGTGGGGGAATCTGTATGAGGAATTTGTTATTTTTTGACCGTTGGTAGATATT
>JABUQX010005707.1:10000-35000 GCA_015478945.1 Trachelipus rathkii
GAACCATACACCTTGATACTATTCTGACCAAGAAAAACTTTCATTCAATAGACATAAAATGATCACACCTTTTCTACTAAAACAGCAGGTACAAGTATACTATTAATTTCAAGGGGAGGCGGAGCAACCTGTCAATGTCTCATTACTTAAAATAAAAAAAATATGAAACACCTTCTAAAATCTTACCTCAAGCTTCAACTTTATAATACATTTTGTTCACCACACATTCTCTTTCAATTAAAATAAATAAACGAACATAATTCTTTTGCTCTCAAAATGCATTATTTATGTAAAACTTACCAAAATATATATTTTAATTTTAAAATATATCTTTGAAAATTATTTACAATAAAATTTAAGACTCCGTAGTAAATATACTAACTAAAATAATAATATAATGAATAATAATAAATAATAATAATAATTAATAATAATAACTAAATAATAATAATAATACATAATAATAATAATAATAATACATAATAATAATAATAATAATAATAACAACAACGATTTATCTGTCTTCTTCTAGCGACGACTAAAAATAAAACAGTATGTAAAACAGTCGTTGGAAACTATTAATTATATTGCGTCTTTGCATGACATTAAATAAAATTGTGTTCTCTTATAGAAATATATATTATATATACTATAATATTATAATAACTATAATAATGTATATATATATATATATATACTTATATATATAATAATATATAATACATAGAATATATATTTATACGAATATATGTACCAAGTGGGGAAGACTGTAAAGTCGATTGGAAACATGCATAAGTAGGAGGGTTAAAACAATCTAGGGAAGTGACTTTTCGAAACGGGGGGCAGCAAGTGGATTTTGTTTTTTCAAGAGAACTTTTTTTTTAAAAGCACGTGTTCCAGCCGTACAACTATATCTATATATATTCTATATATACTATACTAACTATATATATAGATATTATATATATATATACGTACTATATATATAGTACTAATATATATATATTAGTATATATATATTAAATATATATATATATTAAATATATATATATATATATAATATATATATATATATATAGATATATAATATATATATATATACTAGTATATACATTTATATATATAACTATATATATATATATATATATATGATTTACTGCTATACTATATATATTATATAGTATATATATACTATATATATATATATATATATGTTATATATATATATACTATATTATATAATATATATACTATATATATATAATATACTATATATATATATTTTATTATATAGAAGTATATATGTATGATACTATAAATACATTAGTATATATATACATATATATATATACATATATACTATATTATAGTATATATATATATACTAATACTATATATATATTAAATTACCGACTCCGACTTCCGACTCCGACTCCGACTGCGGATCCGACTCCCTCTTAAAACCCACTACCCGACTATAAAGATATATACTATTTAGTATATATGTATATTATTAGTATATATACTATATATATATAATATTATATTATACTAGTATATATATATAACATATCATATATTTATATATATATATATATATATCTCCTACTATATATATATATTAATATATATAGATATAAGATATATATATTAAATATATATATATAGTATATATATATATATATATATATATACGTATATATATATAATATACGGTACTATATATATATATATATATTATATATATACTATATATATAATTATACTAATATATATATATATAATATATATATTATATATATATACACATATATACTATATATATATATATATATATATATATATATATATATTATATATATACGTATATATATAGTATATATATATATATATTTATACTAGTATATATATATGTATATCAATATATATATATATATACTATATATAGTATATATATATATATATACTATACTATATATATATATATATAATTAGTATACTTAGGGGTATACAAGGGTTTTCACTATACCGTATATATATATATACTATATACGTATAGAATAATATATATATATATCTATTATTAGTAATACGTTATACCCAGCTGAGTATATACTATATATAACGACGAATAAGTAGTAATATAGTACATACCTGAGTACTATATATATATATAACCCATAATTATATACCTAACATATATAAGTTGTAGTATTATATCATCATCATAAATAATCAAATAATATTATATATATATAAGACTAGGTAAATAATTACATATATAGAATACTGACAGTGAATATGGCGCTTAAGAGTACTATAATATATAAAGCTATATATTATATAGGTAGGTATATATATAATATATTATATTATATATATATATATATATATTTATATTAATATATATAATAAGGTCTATATTAGCCGAGTTGCCGTAAAGTAATGTCCAGTTTAATCAGGGTGTGTGCGAGACTCGGTTAACAAAAGTTTCGCCGTGCGTGACTTCCGACTCCAAACTCCGACCTCCGACTCACACCTCTTCAAACTCATTACGTGACTCCGACTCCGACTCCGATCTTCCAGACTCGACTCACGCGTCGTTTTAAACATTACGAGCTCCGTATCTTCCGAACTCCCCCTTTGAGAACAATGACTCTACGGACTCCACAGACTCGACTCTCGATCCGAAACTCCGACTCCGACTTCACCTTTCTTAGAAATAAATAATAGGTATATGAAAAAATTATAACAGTATATATTCTATACTATAAATACTTATATACTATATATATATATAGTACGATATATTATATATATATATATATATATTATATAATAATATATACTATATATAATATATAAATATCACAGTTATATATCATATATATATAGTATTATATAGTATATTATATATATACCTATAATATATATATATATATACCTTATACTATATATATTAGTAGGTAATACCCACGATAATATATATATAGTAATTAGTGCCTATACTACTTAAATATAGTATACAGGGTTTAGGGTATTCTCAGCTCACATAATCCGGAGTACAATGTACTGTTATTTTACTTCTGTATCTCTAAGTACATTATTTTGGAATAGTAGTTCGAGCTCACCTGTGTTACTTGTAACTAATGTACTGTGCATTGTTTCATAAAACCGGAATAGTACTGCCACCAAGGTGTACGTCGTTGGTACACTTGAAGCTTAGAGCCTTTAGATGACATTGGTAAATGCTTGCTTGTACTTGCAAGTACTTCTTGGCATTCTTAACTGCCAGGTAGTTTTATTCCTCTTGATATCATTTTCCTACGTATTAGATATCATTAATTCGTACAGGAAACTAATCACGCCATGTTCTAAATACAATTTATACAACACTTCGAAAGTGAACGTATAAAGTATGCCAGTGACATCATATATACAAATAATATATATAGGTACTAACGATAGTATACGTCCATGAATATTAGGGGCCTATATTACGTTATGAGGAATCATATAAACTACAATAATAAGGTTATACCCTATTATAAATATAAGGTAGTAAATAGACTATAAATCCACCTACTGTACTATAAGGTATAGGGTAAACATTCTAAAATACGTAGCGAAATACTAGCAATGATAGTATATTATAGTAATCTCGATCCATTCATCATCATCCATCATCATCATCATCATCAAGTCTATCATCTTCACACACCTCGACATAAAATCAAACCTACCTGTTCCCCTAAAAAAATGGGTGAGAGTAGGCTGTTAAACAGGTGCACTGAGAAACCAGAAAACGTTACGATAGAAAGAAATAAGACACAAGTCTTGAAAAAACGCCAGGCCTTGGGGCAACATTACCTCCCTTTATACCATATTTAGGTAATCGCCGCATCAAAAAGCATGCCACCCTACGAGGCAGCTTGACTAAGCGTATGGACCCTCCAAGTAATGCAGTGCTCGCAATGTGGGCGTTTCATAACCTTGGCCAATGGCCAACGAACCATACACCCCATCAATACCCCATTCAACTCCTATTAATAAGCACCTTTCTTTTCGCCCCGTGCCAACCTGGCACATCTCACTCCTCACAGAAACTTAACTTGAACAATGTACTCAATCACACTTTTATCTTACGGTCTCAAGCGCCACTGTATACTAGCGCGCTTACCAAACGAACAGCTATCATTCGGGGATTAAAACAAGATAAAATGGTAACGTAACAATCCTCCATATGACCATAACCATCTCAAGACGATCTTTCACTTGCTAACTCTCAATTTCACAAACTATTTTTCTCCCACCAACATCATCTTGTACTATTTATTTCCTCATTATCAATCTCATCACACCTACGAACACCTACTATACTACCTCTAATATTGCCGGGACCCAAATAGTCTCACGTACTAATACATTAACTAACAGAGTACACAAAACATACCCTCATTCGTAAGACCATACGCGCCACTAGGACTTAGTCTCTTTACAGTCACACCAACGCGATTTATGCGACTAACAGCCACCTTCCGTGCCAATCACAACCTTCTAACATACAGGCTTGGCACTCTAATCCACTTCCCAATTTTTCGTCTAACCATGTACTATAAACTATATGATATACCTTAAATAATCTTAGAAAGCAAATCAAGTCACTAAGTTACCAGATGAATCTTCTAGCCAGTTCAGGCGGTGACGTTCACACACCGAGACAATTACCTATCACTGCTACAACCCATAATCCTACTTTTATTACGACTTATACTGTTCAAACAACCTTTACTTTTTCATCAACAAAAAATCCTCAAAAAGCCAACGACAGGGAATCGTTGGCTTCGATTGAATCGTAAGATTCATCACCACCAAAAACTACTTTATAATGATCAATATATTCCGAATTAGCAATCCATTTTTCACTAGAAAAATCAGAGAACTTAATAACTAATTATAATAGTATATATATTAAATAATATATATACATACATAAATACTCATAGATGATAAAATAGTAAATATTACATATTTAATATCAGAATATATATATTAAGTATCCCTATAGGCGACATAAGTAAGATGTGTGTGATGTAATTTGATTTCGGAAAGTTGTATTTAAACATAAAAGCGTGGTATATGAGAGGTTATATAGTTCCGAGGGATGGAGAATAAGAAAAAATAAAAGTCAATATGAAAGAGAGGACAAAGGTAGAGTGTGGTAGGGAGGAGTGGCAGTGTCGATGCCTCCAAAGCGCACAAAAAGAGTATGGGATGGGAGAACAAACACCAAGGCTAAAGTGAAAAAAAAAAAAAAGAACAAAGAACATCGAGAAACAAAAAAAAAATAAGTAAGTCAATAATATAAAGACATGGTGGGCTGATGACGACATGAGAGACGAGAAGCACATATTACTACCCGCCAATATGTAAGTATAAGGTATATAGGAGAGATAATGTATTCTGTAGTGTAATTATACGGATAATGAAGTTATTGAACAATCAGTCTGTGAATTGTCAGGAAAGATATTACTGTGGTATTTTGGTACGACAAAGAGTGCGAATCGAATGACCCTGAAGGCACTAAATTTGGGGAAGAACAAGGCGTGCGTTTATAAGTGGTAGATGGACTGTATGTGGAATTCAATTCCAAAAATATGCAGCTAATGATGGGAGATAATGAGGAGCCCATACTAAGGTTATTAGGTGATTTATGTGAATTTGCAACAGGCAAATATATTAGGAAATTTAATATTGGAAGCTCTATTGCAAATGGATGTTGTAGTGTAAATATGGAATGTTGGTAAATACTGGAATTCAGCTAATCTGAAATGGATACTCAAAAGTATGTTAGTAGGCGCTGAGTAAGGTGAAAGCGTGGGTTTAAGATAAAATAGAAGTCCGAAAAACTGGATGATTCTGAGTTTAATATTAATAGAGTAGAAGAGAGGACATGCGGAAGTGTGCGTATATCTCCTTGGCGATAATCCAAAGTCTGTGTATGTATTAGAGGTCTGGTGAAAGATAAAGTTAGAGGTATGGATTAAAATCATATAAGTGGAACAATGAAGAATAGTAGTTACTAGTAATGATTAAGGAAAGAATGGGCCTACCACAAGAGAGGTGGAAAGGTTCGCCTAGCCAATACATTGAGGAATGATCTTTTTTTGTGTGGGCCGCACTCTGAAGACGACGTTTCTCGACGCGCAGACGATATGCGGAGAGAGACTTGGTAATAGCAACCGGTGATGTCCCCGTGTAAACAACGGACAGGGTTTCGGAATATGTAACCACGATAGATAAGAGTGTAACAGAGTTATGTTCGTCGAAGATGAGGGACCAGCTCCTCGGTGTGTTGAAGTTAGTGTATTAGATGGTACAACGAACTGGAACGGTGTTTCATATTTAATATACTTCCTAGCACTGATATGTGAATGAAACAGGCGAGCGGATGATGTAGAGCTGTAGTATTGGAAAAGCTGTGAATGGCATCTAAGTGGCTGGTGCCACATTACATAGTCGTGTGGAGTAAAGGACTTACAGAGTCGACTGCGTAACGACGCTCAGAGGGTGCTTATTACCACTAGGGCATATTGTTTGTCTGGAATTAAGAGGTATTCTAGAATCTACAAAAGTACCAATGCTGTTCCAGATTGGACGACAATCAAATTACTGTGCGGTGTTAGGTGTAAGAATGCGAGAACAAAATGATTAAAATGAGGGAATAAACGTATTAGAGAGTTGATTTGTGTGTTGGAGAATGGTATAGTGGTAATAATGAGACGAATAAAAAATGGAATGATACGTGAGATGTTTGGTTACATGTGAACCAGGTCTAAGGTATGAATAGAATTCGGTCGGATTAAAAAACCATAATATATATAAATAACAAATAAAATTATTTAAATCGTGATGGTATATTAAGTAGTCGTGAGTCCTGATTATAAAAAAAATATAGTAGTTTAGCAAGTCGACCGGATTGGATGAGACCGATACGAAAAAGTTAGTTATTGAGTGAGTACATTACCAGTTAATGCCTGAGAGGATATGTGATAGTGTTGGCAGAGGTGAACAGAGAAAGATGCAATAACGAGAATTGTAGAAATGGTACGGAAATCAAAGCTATCGACAGTCATGACGTTTTGTGAGGAGATGACTGTTGTAGCCCACCTAAGAGGAACCTATAAAGAATTGATGAACCCTGTCATTGACTAAGAGACTTTATAGTGAAGGAGTCAACATCGCTGAATCGCCGTGAAGCTATCTTATGAGTGGAAATTGTTATGTCTGCGACGTAGTTCTTCACTATTCTATATAAAGGGGGCTGGTAACCGCCTGGGCTTTCTTTTTCTACGTTGCTTTCATATTATACTTCTACTAGTTGTTTCTGGTTCCTGTGCATAGTTGCGCACCCTAATAACTCTCCGTAGTAACTTGGGGAGAGGACAGGAGTGGTAGTGGTTGATAAATGATGCATAATATTAATTAAACAATTATACTATATACTAAAATGTATATTATTATAATATACAATCTAATTATTATAAACAATCTATAATTATATATATTATAAAAATGTAAATATATACTAATATATACTACTACCAATCTACGATTATATATATTATATATATGTATATTTAATAGTTATTATACATATATAATATATATCATTTATATAATATGATATATATTATATAACTATATATATATATATATATATATATAAGTAATATAATATATAATAAATACTATATATTAATATATATATATTAATATATGTAACATTTATTTATACGAATGGCAAAAGATATAGAATGAAAGAATTTATATATATAAAAAAGAACTTTCACTACTAAGCTTTAATATGACCCTTATAGGCTTGAGTCATTAGGGTCAATGTACTGTTTACCGGCTAGTACTATAGATGGTAATATAATGTATGGTGTAGTGACACTAGATACCCCAACTATTTCAAATCTACCCTATTATATCTAAATTAATAATGAGTCATATCATATCAGTAGACGATAGTAAAAAAGACATAGTCAATTACACCTAATACCGATTTATTATGTATTGTTACCTGCATATAATAGTTTGGTTATACTATAGTCATTAACTCAGTGTACTTCTTAATCCTATTCCAATATTCTGTCCTAATATTAAATATATAGTGATTATCAATAATAAGAATAGTTACTACTTATTATTATATTGAAATAATCCATTATAGCTATTACTGTCTAATGCCGTAATATACGGTAATGTCCATCCAAACCCTCAATAAGTTTAATATTATCATACGACCTCAACTTCATTCATCATCCTTCTCAATACTCTCGCTCCATAAAACTATCTAGTCGTTCGAAATATATATAAATAATTTGTATCTAAAATTTACTATAGATATAACATAAATATTCACCTATAGATAAATAATAATATATAAATAAATCCTTGGCTAAGTCATCTATTAATATACATAGTATTAATATACGGTACTAATCATATTACTAGTAACCTGATAGAGAGTATAATAATAAAATAGTTGATATAATAAATTATAATATAATGAATATACTAAAATTATCTATGAGTTACATAAATTATTATTAACTATTAGCCTATAGCTGACGCATACTACAATATCATTGAAGCTACTCTCCCAATGACCTCATGCTTAATACTGAAAATTTATTAAAGGATTACTAATCCTCCAGTTCTAATATAATGGCATCTATCAAATGGCACTTTGAGGATTAAATATATAGTTTAGTACATACTTAATATTAATTAATTATATATATATATAATATACATTATAGGAATAATATCAAATATATCAAAATATTATATATGAAAATTATATATTACAATATATTACAAAGGTATTTAGTCAATACGTAATACGTATACATCAACTTAATATATAATAACTAATATATATATAATATAAATATTAAGTTCATAATAATATATTAATAGTAATAACTATATATATATATAATATATACTTAATATTAGAATATTATTAATACCCTTAGGTATAAAATTGGACACCCGTATAGCCTATTATTACGTATGACTACATATTATATCATAAGAATATGTAATAGGTGGTATACGAAGTGTGAAGGTCAATTAGGTATATAATATTATATTTATATATTAATATATACTATATATAGTATATATATATATATATATTATATACTATAACATATTATATAGTCTAATGATAATTAAGAGGATATACATAATAATGTATTAATAGTATGACCTTATGTTATTACTATGCTACCCTCCTATATTAGGTTACACGTAAATAACCTAGTTAGATAATACTAATAATATTATATAATATATATATAATATTATAATATAATAAT
Organism: Trachelipus rathkii; assembly: GCA_015478945.1. Lineage (NCBI taxonomy): Eukaryota > Metazoa > Arthropoda > Malacostraca > Isopoda > Trachelipodidae > Trachelipus > Trachelipus rathkii. Next base: position 19,393 of record JABUQX010005707.1, read on the forward strand.
AATTATATATATTATTAATAATATTATATATATTATATATAATTAATATATTATAATAATATTATAAATAATAATTATTATACATACTATATATACTAAAATTATATATAAATAGTATATAACTATTTATTAAATATTAATATATATAATATATAGTACTTAATATTTCGGCATTCTGTATACATTAATATATCCTACCCGGTATCCTGAAGTTAATACAAAATAAGATATAAGAAGATAGATATATATATATATATATATATAATTATTATTAGTTTAGGTATCACTTTCACAATCCTTAATATATATAAATAGTATAGGTATATATCGTAGTAATAGGAATAATATATACGATAAAATAGTAATAAAATTACTAATAAAATAATTATACCTAACTATATATACCTATATAGTGATATATATTATATATCATATATAGTATAGTATATATAGTATATATATAATGAGCCAGGTAAGGAATTACTGGCCTTGCTGGCTGGGATTGAACTACCGCAGTGCGCGTGTACGGACAATGCCCGGGTGGCGTATACATACTAGGCATAATCCTGCCGAACCCTATTAAAAGGGATTGCAAGAATAGACAGTTAATAAAGGCACAACGCGAACCGTTCCCGGTCAAGCGACATCACAGGTGTCCAGCCCTGTCCGTGACTCTCTCGTCTTAATGGTGTTAAATCGTGTAAATATGGCATGAAATAATCGCTTCAATTCACGACTCAATGCATTATACGTACAAAGTCAATCTGATACATCGTAACCAAAAGAAACCAGGGTGAAGGAAATAAAGGCGTCCCGCCTATACTATCGCGGTGCGGCATTGAACACGCGTCCATGTCGCGTGTAGGACACAATAAGGATCCACGATCGCGATACAATCATAGAATAGCATCCGTCCAACCCAGAGAAGGCAGTTAATTCCTACCTACTCATTATGATAGATTGCTTTCTTAACATCTTAACTATGAGGCGTGCTTATTATGCTCAATATTAAACATCTAAATATAAAAGTACACGAGAGACGGCTAGAGCGAACAGGTGCGTGCGACTACAGCTGGGAACTGCATCGTCTTGACGCGGGAACTTCGGTTATGCGGTTTTAATAAAACACTGTTCTTGAATTACCCTGGTATTTTGAGAGCTTGGAGGATAGCTCAAGTTGTTAGCACCGCAGGCATATTGTCCTCACGCGCAACATGCGGTGGTTCAATCCCAGAGACGGCAGTTAATTTCTTTACCTTCTCATTATATATGTTCTTTCTTTAAACCTCTATCTATGCGATTATTATGCAATATTTTAACATCTAAAAATATAAAGAACGAGAGATGAGGACCAGCTGGCACCACCTGATGATGTCGCCTTGACTGGAACTCGGTTGCTTACTTACAACGTTCTGAATCCAACTTGTTTGTTGGTGTTGAAGGACGACAAGCTTAGTTGTATAGCACCAAGGGCATATTGCCCTCACGCGCAACATGCGGTTGGTTCTAATAATTGTGTGGTATGGCACCCACGAGAACGGCAGTTTGTAATTCCTACCCCTCAATATTTATTATACCTCCCCCTGGTCACTCATATAGGAAATACTTACCCAACTAATAACTATAACACTCACAATATTATATAGCTAGCTAACCTATATTATACTACTATAGTTGTAATAATATAAGTCCTCAGTATAAGTATGTTATATTATATATAATAGTTATAGCTAATCCCATATGTATACTCACCGTACTATAATACTATAATATATAATATACCCTAATATAATTATATAATATAGCCTATAATATATATATTATATATACTATATATATATTATAAGTATATTATAATATATATATACTATATATACTATATATAGTAATATATATTATAGTTAGTTAGTTACATCAATGCGTATCAGCTCCGTAAAGTACTATTACATACTCCAAAATAATATATATAAAGTAGCCAATATAATATAATATATACTATAATATATTAGATATATATAATATATATATTATAATATATATAATAAGGAGCTAATCAAATGACGGTAACTATAAATAAGTACTCCTACTATATATTTGTATATATAATATAGAGCCGATAACAGGATAAGTATACTAATATAAATTATATAGCAGCAAAGTAGGCAACTAAACCAGGGGATAATTAGAAAATGGTAAAATTAGTAACGGATAGTAACCCTAAATAAATACTAATATATATGTATATATTATATACTAATATAATAATTATACTATAGTATATGCAAGTTTTTCATTTAAGGAAGTGACCTGCTACTTGTATTGGTAACTTGAGTTACCATGTATTATGTACTAATGTAACCTAATGTACGTGGAACAAGCACACATTCACGCCAGAGTACTTGTAACGTGTACCTTGTACTTGAGACATATTATCTTAGTGAGCCTACTGTGTCACGTGGTGTACTTGCTACTTGAAAAAAGTACGTGAACCCCAGCCTGACATATCATATATATATATATATATATATTATATATATATATAGTATATATATATACCGTAAGTAAAACTACATACTACTAAAAAACTAGTCTATATATATATATAGTATATATATAATATTATATATTATATATATATATATATATAATATAGCATAGATTCTGAACATACTATATATATATAAGTATTTACACCTATATAGTGTACTAGACTATATTAGCCTTATATGATATGGATACGCCTGAGTAAATAAAGTTATACTATATAGTATATTAGTGATAACGCTCACCTCTAGTATAATAGGTTAACTCAAATGATTACTACCCTGACCGTAAGCAATAGGCTATACTCCATACCTATATGCCCTAGTATATATAATATATATACGGTTATACTATTAGGAAAAGAGATAAAGCACAACCCAGTGGTCGTACTCCAGCTATACGCAATAGCTAAACTTAGTAAAGTAGTATATGTATAGAAAGTGATGAAGTATAGTAATGACTATGAGACTATGTTTCGGAGTATAATACTATAGAAATATACTAGGTATTATAAGTCTATCTGCTATATATACTCCAGAACGTATAACTTGAGTATACTAATAAAATATATATATATAGTGAGTGGCGACGGGGATTGAATTTGTTGCGTTATGACGATTGACGGATTGACGAATGACGATGAGAGACGATGACGATGACGATGCCGATCGCCGACGATGGCAGATGACGAGTGACGGATGGACGATTCCTCATAAAAATCTTGCGCAAGGATGGGTCGGTGTGGACGAAAGGACGATCATCATTGAAACCTTCTCGGTCCGAAATTTTTTTTTTTCCGCTCTCAATATATAAGTTAATCTCACCTAAGACAACTAAGTCCAGATATATATAAATGAATAGCTACTTATGTAGATATATATATATAGTAGGAGGGTATATATAAATAATATAGTGATGAGAAGGAAAAATATAAAAAAAAGTAGTTCGCATATATCCTGTTATATATATATATATTATAGTATATATATATAGGTATATATTACTAAATATACATGAATAAATATATATACAGTTATAAGTATATAGGAAAATATATATATGTAGATATAGATATATATATATATATATAGTATATATAGGTAACCATTCAAGCTGTATATAATACTATATATATATATATATATATTTATATATACTATATACTATGATATGTATATAATAGTATATACCAAAAGGGTGTATGACCAGGTGGTCAGGGGTTGAACAACCCTCGAAATTATGTAAAGAGATCGAAAATTTTTGATTCCTGTAAATCTAGGGCTATAATAGTATAATAATCTAATATCTAATAAATAACATAATAATAATACAAGAGTAGATACAATAATATAATAATAATAATGAATAAATATAATAAGTTATATAATAATATAATGTATAATACAAAAAATAAAAATAAAGGAAGAATTTATTAATGGAAAGGAGGAGACATGGTTTTGGGGTCCTTACTATTCTTGAGAGTCCAGTTGGGTGATAGAATTTAACAAATATATAGTAGCTATATAGGTTACTATTTACCAATGCCATAAAGAAGAAGCATTGGTATATAATTGTATATACTATAGTAGTAGTAATAGTAAATAATAATAATATGTATGATAGATATATATTATAGTAATATATAGTGAATAAAATGAGTTAAGTGAGGTATATTTACAAAAGTGGTACGATATATACGATAAGGTAGATAAAGTACGTGTAGTACTGAGGAGAAGTATTGGGAAGGGAAGAAATAATATAGTAATAATGTAAGCAATACTATATAATATATATAGGTAGTACTTAATATATAGGTAAGGACTATGATAACTACCTATATAGTATAGTATATATATAGTATAGTAATATATTCTACTTAAATTATATATATATAGTATATATATTATATAGACAGTATATAAATAGAATACGAATAGTATATAATAAATGAACCGAATAGACTACGAATATATATAGATTACTAATATATAAATAATAAAAGTATATAAGGCATAACAACTATAATTATAAATATAATTAGTATATATATATAGTAAAAGGGGAAATATTTAGACCCAAGGAGGACTTAACATGATGGAAGGAATTTCCACAGGTTTGGGAGATGATACGCAAATGGAGCTACCGTCAGTAAGGAAGTACTGGATGGAGTGTAGATAAAGATTTAACAGGATGAAGGAGATGCCGGAGTTGTAATCGATGAGGTGATGAGAAGGCTGCAGGGGAGAGAGAATGGCAGAGAAATATAAGGAATAGAAAAAAGTAGGATGATAACAAAGGAGGAACACATCCGTTCTTCAAACTAAGATCTTTCTCTCCTAAAATCCCATGGTTTCGTATCGTGCTTGTTCGTTGGACCATTCATCTAGAGACAGTGCGTATCGGGGTGGAAAAAGAAGTGTTCTCGTAAATCTCCAATCAACCATCTCGCTAATTTTCATCAGCTTAGAAAATCGTTGCAAGGGAATGTATCTTTTCGCGAAGGCAAACCGCGAGGCTTCCTTCAGCAAACGAAAGTGCGCTAACCTGCTTGATTCTTCTAGGCCTGCTGACAAATCTTTCCTGGCCTCTTGTGCCACTAACATGTCTCTAGCAGACTTCGTTTATCATCTGCCTTTTCCGCCTCTTATTCGATCCGCAGGTAATGTTGTTATAGTTCTAAAAACATAAAGACAGGCGGGCCAATAACTCTTCGGCCTTGCGGTATTAATTCCTCTAACTTCAACCCTGCGACGATTCTGGGCATTCTCTTCCTACTACTTCTCCTCTCAGGTTGGTCGCTAAATCCTTCGCCTGTGACATTAACATAATTGATTCGGGTGAATTGCATGGAGGGCCCCTGAATAATCTATGGAACGTTTAGGAAAAGGGCGGGTTGAGCCGCGGGATGGCATCTCACATCCGCGAGCTTGGTGAGAAGAAGTTGTGCTCCGCTGCAGGTATCCTGACCGCCGTGCGTTCAAAACTAAAACTCTCCTATTCCCTCAAATTAACATAAGACCCACGTTTCACGGCCTTAGTGGTGGGGAGGAGGCCGAACAATTTCCAACCTATTAGGAAGAAAGGAAGTAACTCTGATCTTTATAACTATCATTCTCGAATATACGGGTATCACTCAGTACCCTATATGTCATGATCTTCGCACAACCCCCTCTCAACTGCTGCACTTCTTAGAACATTCCTGGAAACTCACATTCGATCGCCTAGGTCCACGGCTTATCGCTGTGCTCGTGAGTGGTCTACTGTGGCGATATACCTCGTTCTATCTAAATACCGAGTGTGTACTCCACGTTTTCTCGGCTCCACGCAAGGGCTCCCCATGAGCCTAAGGGCGGAAACCAAGAAATCCAAAAGTTAGGAAAGTATATCCCGCCAGAGACGTCGGACGCCGAACGCGTACGGGCCGATCCGAAAGAAGGGAAAGTGAGAGCCAGCATGGGGGGTGCCGAAAAGAGATGAGAAGGCCAAACGGAGTGTAGAGTAGAAACAATGAGAGCTATAAGGGCCGCGGCTTTGGTACCGGAACAGAATACAGGCGGAACTTGAAGCTAAGTGGGGCGCTGTGAACGACCCAAAGCAAGTTCCTGACGCGAGCTCCGTCAAATATGGCCACGTGTACAGCTGGCTCTGCCGAAGCTCTCCCTCCTTTGGGTTTCCGTCGTTTCTCTTTGCTTACTGTATGGTCTATTTTCTTCAATATCGACAAATCCAATATCGATGATTTGTGATGGGAGGCGACGTTCTCTTTTCGGTGTCAAATAGTGGCTTGTTCCTCAGGGTCTCGTCCTGAGTCTTAACGTCTCCTACTTATTGCCTAGCTGATCAACTTAATGACTCTGTCTTCACTTGCAACCTCTAACTCTAACTAGGCAACCTCAATTATGCCGATGACTCGGAGCCCAAATCAGTCTTCACGTAAAGCTGCATATCAATTCTGCTCCTTCTTTTACTTCTAACTGAGATTGACCTCTCATCTAATATTTCCATTCTGATTCTCACGTGATCGTGCATAGAGATTATGCGCGGGATGGGGTCGGTCTCAACCTTGTGAAATGTCATGCATTCTTTAAGACAACACCCGGGTCACGGAACATCTCAGGCAATCTCCCCTCTCTAAGACCCACCATAACATCGTAACTTTCCGATGCTCTTTTCGGACGGTTCTCTCAATTCTCGCTGTAGCACAGTGGATAAAACTCCTTGCGGCCTATAATCATTAGAACAAAAAGGAAATGTCTTGCGAAACCTCTCGTCACGACACGGTCTGCTTCAGGTGGGCGTCCTCAAAGAAACTCCGAATTCTGTTCTAGGAACTCAAAGAGACTTTAACTTTCCTTCGTAGCCAGATTGCTCTAGCTAACAAGGGTCTCATGCGCACCCATGTCCCTGGAGTACTGCTAAGTCATATCTGTGGGGGTTGTCTGGATTATCAAAGCGAGACAGTGTAATGTGGAGAGGAGGGAACTTTAAGAGTCTGGCAGAAAGACAAAAGGCTTATACAATGGTGTACGTGTACTTGGATCCACTCACCATTGGACCCCTCTACATCGTTAAATGTCGGAGCATCGTGATGTTACTACTGCTTTATCTCTATCCTATGAGGTTTACCGCAGCAGCAGGTGCTCAAGGGAACTTATGCACTCGCGTACCACACCGTTTAACGGCATCCGCCTAACGGTAAGACAACAAGGCCGGAAATGAGAGAAAGAAGAAAGGTGCTGTATCTGCGCACGGAAGGTATTTGTGATTGAAACTTGGTAAAACTCCAGGAGCTAGGGTGTCATTGTTGAGCCTGAATTACTGCTATATCGCCACCACCTCTGTCTGTGGAAAGGTACTCGGTATCCAATCTTCAATGATATTCCTGCTGAAACTATGAACTACGTCACTATTAGAAATAGTACCAGAAATGCGTCTGTGATTCAGTATGCGTAATTGAGCGCTTGATGGGTGCGACTTTATTGACGCGTTCTATGAAGCACCCATCCCTAGAATTGAAACTTAGGGCTGCTGCGCTGTGAATGGTGGGACAACTGTAAAAAAAAATCCTATTCCCTTACGTGAGCAGATATGTGGCATAATGGAACTAGAAAGTCTGAAACCACGGGTACGAATCAGCCCTATCCAAGCAACCAATCATTTCAGATTATCCCAGAAGATTAGACAGCTCTGGGCGTCTACAACATTCTTGCTACTGCCTTTTCTAAAAATAATGTCGTCTAACCTATCACAAACTTTTGCTCTCTGGTCAAAAGCTGTAATATTTCTGAACTCAAGAATAACTCTAGTACTCCACTATAAGCAACACAAAATCTACCATAGTCTTCTACCTTCAAGGTCACGTCATCAGAACATTGGAACATACTTTCTGTAGTCACCCTTAAATCATTCCTTTATCACGCACCAACAGCAACAAAAATACATTTACGACACCACACCACGCATTTTCACCGTTCCTTTCAGTCTGTGTTTCAGTCACAAACGCCGAGCAAATTCAAATTTGGAAGGGCAACCTTTCTATATGCTACCCACTGCCAAAGATCACCTCTCTCCTCTTCTCCTCAACAGTTATTCCTCCTCTGACATTCCATATACCCCATACGATTCATTTGTACATTTTTCGCCAAATGATAGAATGCTGTTTACGGCGATCAGACCTCAACAAATTCTCCGAGGGCATGCATACGAATTCCTGGCAAAATAAATAAGGAATGGTAGTGCGGCAGCCAGCCTACCACACCCGTCCCTTATCCGCCTTTTACGACCCCGCAGGACATACGATCGGCCAATGGGATGTTTTTAACACCTGCGCCTCACACTACTAGGAGACCCTCACCCTAAGGAGGAAGCCCGAGTAATCTGTGCGGATTTTGTCTAGAAGAGGGGTGACATAAGGTAATGTGCATTGAAGTGATAGTGTGGATACGAAAGGAGTAAGAGAATGCGTTCTAAAATATTGCAATGGAGGATGGATGGTTGCCTCGACGCGGAAAAGAACACAGGAAACAGAAGTAGGCGAACCATGGCACTTGGAATGCTCAATCACATACCAAAGCCAATAATTGCGTATATATATATATATATATCCCCTATAATAAGTTGAATTATATAACACTTAACCAACTATCATACTTATCGGGCAGAAGCTTGTATAAAGGGCTATATATAGTCACTATCACCCCAAGGTATATACTAAGTGCAAGCTAAAGTTTCTCACCAGTGACTAATTATATATATATGAGTATAGGTGTGTATGTTTATATAATATATAAGCCAACCGCTCAAAAGTATATACCCACGCTATATATATACTATTATTACGTATAGTATCTTTCCCTTCGGCTAACAAAACAGGCACTTCTGATATTAATTGAGGTTTTTAATAAGTGTCATATCAAAATAAATTCATTAAAAGTATTGGGTTCCACTTAATCGGCAAAAAGTAATCGGCAAAAATTGGTCCGATGACGATGGACGATGACGATTACCGATGAAGGATGACGATAACGATACGATGACGAGTGACGGAGGACCAGATGGGAAAGAAAAAACCTATGCGCGTGATTTTTGCCGCAAGATGACGAGTGACGAGGAGGACGATTAATCGTCTCCACTCACTAAATATATAATATGAAATATATATAAGGTATATATATATATTAGTTAGTAGCAGATATTAACCCAAGGTCAGTAAGTAGGCGTATAAATATATATATATATATATTATTACTATAGGTACTGAGATACTATATTATATATACTATATGATATATATACTATATATAATAATATATATATTATTATATGAGTAGTATTGTTGTGACCTGAAAGTTAATGTATTAAACAGGTAGTGAGGACTATGGTCTGGAAAATAAGAGGTATCAGATCTAAAGTACCAACTCTGTAAAGGAGCCTGTTAGAAAGTCGTTGAGAAGAATCGAATATAAATGGAGAATGAACGTATAAAGAACAAATGTTGGGTGAAAAAATGGGTAACATGTAGAAAATAAGATGGAAGTATCGTTGAGATGGTTTCATCAGTGTGGAAAGAAAGGCAAGCAAGTATGGATATAGCCGTGTGGTTAGGAGCAAGGAGTGTATAGTGGTGAGTGGCTGGGAATCGAGACCGGCTGGGAGACGATGAAAAAGTGGACTAGGGTGAGTCCAGTAAAGACACTTGCGACTGAAGAGGAGAGTGATGGAATGAAGTTTGCTGAGGGGTACCGACAGAAGGGGCAATATATTAGGAGTGTAGAGTGGCGGCGGAAGAGGTCTGTGTGTGAAAGGAATACCAGAGATGATATTTGTGTCCTGGGCGCTTCACCTGCGCCGCGGTCCACAAGGGATTACACACCCATAAAGCCCCACAGGATATATGGTCAGAGTGTGACACATAGTGAGCGGTTCACGGGTCAGCATTTCCCAGATGAATCGCAGTCTGAGATTTGGTTTCTGAATCGACGAGTTCTCACTAAACGGTATAAAGGGGGCGGTAAGGCTGGCTGTTCTTTCGACTTTTCGTCATAGTTCTTCGACTACTTTCTGTTGTTTCTAGTGCATGCTTCGCCCCTAACCCCCCAGTCTTGGGGAACGAAGGTGGGTGATGATGATGATGTTGATAGTTTTAACAATTGTGATGTTTGTGTATATAAGAGTAGACCCTCAATGATAATTATGTAGAAGAGAGATTATATATATATACTATATATAATGAACATAGATATAAAATAATATAAATAATTATATATTAATGAGTAAATTTAATGTAGAAATATAATGAATAAAATCAATAAATTGATATAGTAAAATGATTTAAATAATATGCTCTAGTCAAACGGACCCTACTAGCTGAGTAGTATATCCCTTGAGGTAATATAATTATACTCGTATACATAGAAATATGGACTTCAATAAAAGGGAATAGAGATTATGTATGAGGGTGAGCTGAAAACCAAGGGTGTACATACATAAATAAGTTTTGGAACAAGAGTTAAAAAAACTATACCCACCAATTAATTGCCTCTCATTGGAGTATGGGTAAAACAAATTTTTCGATCCGTCCTAATGGGAGCTAGGAGACAACAGACCTAGAAGTGCCTTAATTTTGAAATACACTCTATAATCAAGCAATAATACCGATTGAGTAGTCATCTTTCTTTATATGTGGATAGCTGTGGGATGAACACTTCGAATTAAGAGCCAGGTTCTGCTAGTATTTGTCTGTCTCATGTAGAATTGAAAAAGTGCTTTGAGCAACTCCGCATGGAGTAATGGAAGGTGGGTAACTATTAGGTTTGAGGCGATGGTGGCACACTTTTGAGTGAGGTAAATGCTTAAACCAACCCATCATCTAGTACCCAATCTAAATACCCTGACGTGCGATCATACTGACCAATCCTCCGATTGCAAAAATTAGCGATGATTGTTGATGAGATATTCGTAGAATTATGCCACAAGTAATAACTTATATCATCAAGGAGTTTAGTAATACTGGACGTCTCTTAGATTATTCGCGAACTTGGCTCGTCTAACTGTTTGACAAAATCATCAAGAATATGAGAATCGCCTAATATCCCTATAAACCTGAATACCCGTGACTCCGTCGTCAGGAACCATGCGAAGAAATTAGAGCTAATCTTTCCTAGCAATTTAAATTGATTCCACAAGACGGCATTATAATTCTTCACTTACGAGAAAGCACGAAGTTCCTGGTTGCAACTTCCAAAATGTTTGAAAATGCTTTATCGATGTTTGCTTGAAAAACCCTTCTAAACAAACATCACATTTCCAACTATGAATTAAAAGCACGTTGCCCCTGTTAACACACTGAGACACTATAACACTGGAGAATCCCGCATATTGTTGAACATACATCTTATATAGATGTAATGTACGCTGTTTGAGGAAACTAACACGGTTAAAATATACATACAAACTCACAAAATACAACACCTTAGTTGCAAAATTCGCTTTTGTCATTTACTAGACTTTGAAAAGATTCTAGAGTGATTATTATTAACTATTATTGTTTTTTTTCTCGGTTTTTTTTTTTTTTTTTTTTTTTTTTTTGGATCTTTCAGATTTCCCCTTATTGGATTAAATCCCTCTTGTTAATCTACCCTAGTGGGATTTCCCTCTTGTTGATCTATTCCCTTAGGTGGGGTAATTCCCTCTTTGGGTTAATCTATACAAAATTTATATCTGAAACCTTCAAAAAATATATATTTTTTCTCCTTTTCCCTTAACGTCATCATTGCATTTTATAGCTTTTCTTCTTCTTTCTGTCAAAACATTCCGGCAATCCTTCTAAACAATATCCCAAAATAAAATAAGAAAGGTAGCTCCCCTCTATCAGAACAACATCTCGTTGTGAGTAGTAAAGTTTAATATATCTTGATCATTGAAGCGTGCCGCATAGAGCCTTCATTATTGCATGCGTAAAGGAATAATCATGTGAGGTGACAGCCGTATAAACTAAAATACGGCATGCGCAGAAATTATATCCACCTACCTTGTTTCGCCCATTCGCGTGCGCGCAGTCATAGGTTGGGTCCAAATTTGGTCTGGGAAAGAGGACCTTAGAATTACTTATGTATAATACATTTAATAGAAATTAAGGTAGTCGAGCACCTTGGCAAAATGCATAAAGAATCCAGCATATAGTTGCATTACGTATTTGTCGCCATACAAAGAATCCTTTAATGAGGTTGAGGATGCTTCACATGAATGTGGAGGGAGCAATAAAGAAATGAAGCGATCGTGAACGAACCGCATATGAGACAACTCTGGGATTTCAACAGTCTTAAATTACCTCTCATAAAGCAAACAACCTTTCAATGATCAGTCGCCTCTATTTCACCCAACCGGCCACCCTCATATAATCCCGAGGTGCGTCCAATTCAGAAAGTCCAATATGGTATCAACCTCAAAGTGTTCGTTAGTACTTACCTCAGATAGGATGATAGAGGAACTGAAAGGAAAGGACCGACGTACGTGATCGCCACATGACCTATCGAGACATAAGTCTCCAGTAAGACATCCACTAGAGCTACGTTTTCAAATAACATGCCATGCGCAATTAGCATCAGCACTAACGACGAACACCCTCAAGCGCCTTCAATGTTTTAAACAAAGGGATCAATAGTAGATCATACTCGCCAACTCTACCAAACAGCAAACACTTTAGCTAAGGTTCACTGCTAACCACAATACAGACGCTCCTCCTCCACCACCTCACAGGTCCTAATTAAATGTGATACTGTTGCCGTACCCGCCTGACAACCCGATCCGGCCCGCGCGTTGTACTCTTTACCAAACGTCCATACTACACCAGAGCCGCTGGCTCACCTTTGGCGTGAGCGTCAGAAGTATACTATATGATGGCCAGATCGAAATACATATACCCCATGAGTATCTGACTCCTCCACATGCGCGTTCTCCTTCCTCATGTGCGAAGTTCGCAGTCACCACTTCAATGCCATTAGCACTACCTGCCGGTGAAACCATCTCCAAAAGAAAAATATCCAATTAACCCACTATTACACCGCATACTGAAATGTCAGGTTACCTAAGTTCTTTTCCGACCCATTTCTTATTGTGTACCGCCTCAGGAGTAAATCTGTTTTAAATGAAATAAAATGTAACTTTACTGAGCCTGTCCATCATGTGTGCCTAGTGAGAAGCATAGTCCTAGTCGTAGTGAATGAAAAACAAATTCCTTATAGCCTCCTGCGACGCTTCCTCACTAGCTCTTACCGCCCCCTCAAAGCACCCCGTCGAAACTCCATACCTCTTGTGTGCACGTATATTTAACAACCCGTCTTCCTTCTCCATTTACACTACGAACAATACCTACCTAATGAATCTTCTGTTACAAAATTATTTATGGTTCTTCTCAATTTCTTCTCTTTTGCACTTAACGCGATTGCAAAATCTTAGAAAATATTCATCTGTAACAACGATAATATTACATTCTTCTATAAACATCAATTTACCGTGAATTTTTATGACATGAATCCATTAATTTTATACAAAAAGCTTCTAAAAGTACGCTTACAGTGTATGTATATTTAGAAGCAGATATATTCAAATAATTTCTAAATTTTTTTAATTAATTTATTTATCTTCTGTAAAGGAATTTTTTTTAATAAAAAACATTTTTTATTTAAAAAAAAAATTATAATTCACTTTCTTCCCAACATTTTAAAATGATTTCTTATTGAACTGCCTTGTTTATGTATAAAATTTATGCAAAACAATGTTTTCTTAAAAACATAAAATTCAAAGGACTGACTTTTAACAGTGCCCTTAGATCCGATTTATATTTTTAAAGCAGAAAATAAGCTCTCATTATTCATTTGATTAGGAGGAAAGCTTTAATTGCGTAAGCCGCATCTTGCAAAATTTTAGATAGCTAGCTTACTCTGAAATTAACTGTTAATTTTGATTTCCGATTGATTTTCATTATTCATCTAATCCTTATGGAACCTTCTAATTTTGTAATTTCTTTAGAATTTAGACTTGAAGTCTTTTACTTGGCAGATTGTGTTTTTCAATCGCTTTCTACATTCTTCAATTGTCTCATGCTTGTCAAAGTTTTACGGGAGCATCCTGAACTGCTTGAATATCTGACCGACCCAGATTCTGTTCGATAGTGTTATTCATTTAAGTCCTAGTCCATAAAGACATTTCTAGCTTTTAACATCTGATCTCCAGATCTGAGGAAGCTTAACTGTGGATCAACAAGATGGCCGACAAAATATTTTTTGACATAACATTCTTTCCCTTCTTTCCAGGGATTTTTATGCTCAATTTGCGTATAAAAAAAATTCCGCAGTCAATCTTCCTGATTGAATCTTTTATTGTAAAGTATGTGTGTTTTAATAAATTCTTTGAGGGTTTCGATTTGTCCCACTAACTATCGGAAGAGAGAGAAATTCATGGTACCGGCAGATCATACAATTATGTCTTTCTAGTTTGAAGAAAAGGCCTTTCGAGCATAAGACATGTAACTCCTCATCTTGTCTCTTTATCTAAGATTGTCACTTTTCCCCAGCCTGACGCTTTAGAACTTCCATATTTGAGGTTCTTGTTTTCGCATTCTGTCTCACCTACTTATAAGAATTTACTGCATGAGTAGTGGGACCATCACGTACATCTACGTAAAAGTGAACTCCACACCTCAGTGTACAAATGTTAACTCATCAGAAATAGTCTTATCATAGTTTTTGTCAAGTTCATTCTGAAACAACTTATTACTTCTTCGTTTTACATTCAATAAAATCAGTCACCATTTACCAGCTTCCTGTCTCAATCGTACTGACCATGTTTTCCAATCGACTGATCATGTTTGATGTTTCCGTAACTAAGCTAATTACTTGCCTCATTATTATTTCGAAATTCTTTTAAAATATCCTAATAACCAATTCTTGGAAATATTATAAGCTGAATGTTTCGATTTGGTATCTCTTACTGCTACCGAAATATTGTTTTTTCTTCGTCCGCATGTCTAATATAATAGAAAACATAATATTGCCCTTATGCAAGATTCCATTTTTAAAGCACAAGATCCCTCGAAGAAGTCTTTTAACTTTATTTTTTGCTTTAACCGTTTCTTCTAGAACTATTTCGAATGTAGTCCCGGCTAGGGACTGCAGTTCGAAACCATGTCTCCCACACAGTGCTTTAATCCTGGTCCTGGGCAAATAAAGTATATGTGTCACATGTTAATATCCATTTAAGTGCTTCTTTGGTGTTTTAAAGTTTAAAGAAAGTATTGTCACTATCTGAATAATGAATAGAGGTTGAGTTATTGAAAAATAAATGTTTATCGTTAGCATTTTTTGTTTCGCATTTCTTTTAACAATTGCATCAATGTCTGGATGAGAGCATTAAAATGTCTCATATTTAAAGATTTCACATAGATGTATTAGTGACCCCTATGAGGATGGCGTTTGGTAAACTATTGAAGCATGACCGATTGACTTTTCCCACAACCCTTGATTAAAGGTTCATATTGAGAAATAAAGTGCTTTTATCATCAGAAG
>JABUQX010005707.1:40000-56330 GCA_015478945.1 Trachelipus rathkii
ATAAAGCCTGCTGAGAGATTACTGCTATTTGATTCAGACTGTAAAGTCTTTAGTGTATTTAATAACATTTGGATCATATAAATATTAAGAAATGTAAAATAATGTTGGATTCTAGTTTCACTACACGCATTTTAAAATTTGTTGTTAACCAAAAGTGTATGATTATAGTAAGGTGATCCTGTTTCGTACTGCTAAACTTCATAGCGTCTTCCGATCGAATGTTGTTATATGTAAAGTGATGTTGTATTTTTTGTAGGATAAGAAGTGCTTTGTTTTTCGTGTTTTTGGTTATCACAAAGTAATTTATATGTATATTTGGTTCTACAACTTTACATTTGTTGATTATAGTTGTCGAAGTATAAAATATTGCTGTATTTATTTTCCTACTCAAAAGATCAACATCGTATCTCTCTAGAGAAAATTGTGAGTAAGATTAATATTTCATATATGCATTGATATATCAAGGTGCGTCGTCTGCAGTTATGCATTTGTAAAGAGTTTTGCACAAAATATCATTGCTAGATGTTAATTACAACATAATAATTTCTTATTTATGATTTATTTTCTAGATGTTTCGTCAGTTAATATGATCTTGGTGATAATATTATAAAACATTGTAGACGTACAACATTTATTTTATTTAATCTGTATGGTTAAATGTTTGTTTTCTCAATGATTTGTCTGCATACAAAGATTTATGTAATCACTATATAGGAACTCTTTTGATTGGTAGGACAGCTGTTAGTAAATATCAGCTGTTTCTTATAATTCGGTTGCGAACCATTTGTACACATATAATAATATCTGTCACCCATTATTCTAATATTGTACTATTTTTTAATATTAGAATAGATAAGCTTTTCTAAGTAAAAGATGTCAAGCGAGTTACCTATCAAAGTCAAATCACTCTATAATATTTGTTGTAATATATTTTATTCTATTAATACATATTTTTGCACATAAATATTTTATATATTTTTATATTATAGATATTTATGGTTCGATGGATTTGTTGATATTTTAATCGCTTAAGATTGATATAATTTATGTTGTTTAATACAGTTGTTGTATGTAATTCTACATTTGAAACGAGGCATGCATTATATATTATATTGGGATCAATTATTTTGCTCAAATATTTAGAGTTATATTTTGAAATTCCTTCAGGTTTTTTCATATTGCAAGTTTATTTCTTAAGAGCGAAATTTGAAATATTTTAATTAGTACTGAGAATTTATCCATGAATGGCGGCGCATGTAAGTCAGATATCTTGCGGACATCTAATTTATATGTGTCTCATGGTATGCATAAGACTTAGTTTTTGTGTATAAAGCAGTACACATTTGATGTAAAGTATTCTTTAAGATTATCTGGCAGTGGCTTTCATGAGTGTCTCCATATAGGGTAATTTTGCATTTCTTTAATTTCCATTATAACTATATTTCAGATAACTGATTGTTTTAGGTCTCAAAGACACTGATTTTATGATCAAAATTGATCATAAAATAGATAAATTCATTGATAACGAGTGATTATTGACTGGCCGGTTTATATCAAAACCGACGAACGTTCTGAACCGTCTGCTCTTCACTAAGGACCTTCAGAGATTAACTTGTGAGTTTGGAAGTAATATAAATTGCATTGTATTTGCACAGGCCGTTAACATTCGACAGGAGGTCTGGATACTGTTTCACGATATAGGCCTCGAAAGAATCTTTAGAGATATTAGGTTGGTTAATGTCAACAGAGGGCCTGGCCAAGGAATGCTTTATCTCCTAGAAAGAGTAAGTTTATTGACCATACAATTTATTATCTTTCAAAACCAACCGCCATTACAATATATATATATATGATACTAAAATATATATTAGTATATATATTAATATAAGTATAAAAATAATATAAGAAGTAATTATTTATATTATATTTATATAGTATATATATATAGGTAGCAGTTGAAGCCACTGGTTGCCTTAATAAAAACGTGAACGGAAAGATATAACACGCGGCTCTTAAATGACTTCATCTAAATGCAGTCTTAAATGACGATCAATAAAGAAAGGCCAGGTAACATAGTCGAATAATCATACAAAGAACATAAACAAAAATAGAAATAAAAAATAAAAAACAAAAATGCTGATGATTTTAGCAGAAATAAAATTTTTTTCAGGTAGTCAGGGCCGATTAGCTATTGAATATTTTGTAACTACGAAAATAAATATAAATAGATGTATTTTATTTTTTAGGACAGCAATAATAGTTTATAATATATTAATAATATATATATAATACTTATATAATATATATAAAGTATATATATAATATATTTCTAAAATATATAATATATCTATAAAACAAAAATATATATATATTATATATCACTATATTATATATATAGTATATATAGTATATAATAAATTTCGGTACACATAAATATATCTGTCACCGTTTTTCCACTATTTAATAAAAATATTCGACCGAATATATAAGAATGTTTAGATTTTTTAACCACTAATTACTCACCCTGCTTTTTCCACACGAAGGAAAAACAAGGGAAAGAGCAAAGCTGTGCGGAGCAACACTTGACACAAAAAGGATCCAAATTTGAAGGATGACGCCAATATTTAGCAACGAAGAGCGAGAGCAGAAAACAAACAGATGGCACAGAGAGGCAGCGGAAGTGAGACTAGCAACGGGTCCCGAAGAATGTTAGATTAACCGGAGTGAGTGAATTTCCGTGGACTCCGTTATAATACTATGGCAGACGATCGAAAAGGATTTACGGATGCATAAGCAAGATTTTTTAAAGCAACCAGAAAATATTTTAAAGAAAAGGTTGAGAAAGCAAGCAACAAATATATATATATATATATATATATTATATATATATAATATATTAAATTTATAATATTAAATATTAATATTAATATAGAATATATATATTATAGTATATTATATATATAATATATATATATATCATTATATCTTTATATATATATATAATATCAATAATCATATAATATTCGACACGTCGTCAAAGTGTGGAAAGTGCGTGGATAACAAAGTAGGGGTGCGAAAAGAGAGGGACAAGTATAGAGAGAGAGATGTTTAATAGAATGATAGGAAAGTCCGAAAGTGGATATTTCAGGAGGAAGAACGAAGGTCTGAGAGAGATCTACTTAAAGAAGTGTCTTGACCATTTTTTCAGGAATGTAGAGAATATGATTTTTTTGATTTGTTCGAAGTAACTATCTATTTACATGGATAAAATTATTAATTATTTTATAAGGATTCATTCTTAAACCAAATATATTTTGTACTTATTGTTATACATTTAATATTAAATTGTTTAATTTGGAATCTGGGAGTAAAGAGGCGAGCTTACAAAATTTAACATCATTTCTTGCTTGGCATTTTGAATAGAAATAGAGCAAAATAATAATTAAAAAATTTAATAATATAATTTAATTATAATGATTATCAGGTTGAAGTAATGCTTTTCTCTCGAAACAAGTGAGTCATTGAAAGTAAAGAAAATTTTTAGAAAGTCCTCTTCCTCGGTGGCAAGGGCGCCTGAGAAACTCCTTCTAAACCATTATCATCTATTCGTGAATGCGGTGATAATTGTATAAAATTAATTATCCACTACACCAAAAAAGACTTCAGACATGCAGAAAATGGTGATTTGTGCAAATAATACAATATATATAGATATATATATAATATATATATCATAATATAATATATTATATATAAATTAATAATATACTATATATATATAATTATATATTATATAATGTATATATATTATATTATTATATATATATAATCAATAATATATAAGATAAATATAATATTATATATATACTATATATATATATATATATATATATAATATATATATATATATAATAATATATATATAATATATATATTATATATATATATATATTATATATATATATGATATAATATTATAGATGTACTCGACAGTGATCGGTCATTTTTTTTAGGGTATTGGTATCTGTATCGGTATTGGTTAATATAGCCGATACTTATCCGATACTTCTTACTATTTGGTTTCAGGTCTCCTCCATGAAATTTTAGAAACTTCATATTCAAAAAACTACAACAAATTTTTTTTTTTTTTCCTTTACTGAAAATTTGATTACTGTATAAACAAAAGGTACTTGTTATATTTATAAAAACCAAAAAGCTCCATCACGTACTGTTTTTTTTTTTTTTTCTTAGAGCACCCTCCTCATATCTAGCATATTGTTAGCATGAACTTGTACAGTTGTCCCCTTGAATTATTAAGGAAGCATCAGCACACTAAATGATTTTTTGGTTATTCTTCTTTGTAGGCATCTGTTGGTGTGTACCTGATAAGAGACCAGCAATATTCACTAATTGCGCCAAGGTTCGGGGGAAAGAAGTTCAGATGTTCAGTTCATACTAATACTTTTGTTATATAATTATTTCCCACTCGATGATGCCTTTCCAATATCGGAATCTCTAAATATAACCTGAAAATATAATATATATATATATATATATATATATATATTATATATATATATATAATATATATTATATAAGTATATATATTAAAAAATAATATATATATACTAAATAAATTATATATATATATATATAAAAATTAATTATATATATATATATATATATTATATATATGAATAAAATATATATATATATATATATATAACTATATATAAATATAATATAATATAATTAGATATAATATATATATATAGCTCTTCTCATTACCAGAAACCCTATTAAGCCTCAATAACCAAACATAGTACTGAATAACATATAAAGCACGTTGGATGGAACACAATCTGCTAAGTAAGCAAATGGGAAATGGGGTATTGCCTCAAATTTGCCAATTCCACCAATTTGATAAGTGTAGCTTTAAAGACATATTGCAACCTATATCACGAAAGCAATCCACCATGTGAGGTACAAGATATTCATAGTTTTTAAGTTCTCATTCTGCAAGGAAACCTGAGCACACTGATTTGCATGCTAGCCAGGACGGCTTTTTGTCTTCTGAAACAGTTTCCTTTCCGACTTACCATCGCTTGGAAAGATTGCTTACATATCTGGGGGCCAAAAAATAATCCCTGTTCTCTTTTATAACTTCAAAAGCTTTACGCTGGTCACCTCTAAATTGTGAATTTTTCCTGAGACGGGCAAAATCGCCACACCTTTTGTCCACGAGCGAGCTTTTCAATATTGTTCATCAAGAACCAAGGTTTAATGTGAAAAGGTGGAAAGAAAGTATAGCGACTACAGATTCAACAAGTGTTCAATTGACATGTTTTTGGGTCCAGGATTGGAAATAATGTCTTCGGAGCGCGCCCACTTTTCATACCACGCAATGTAGTGGATTTTGTTTCTTGGTCAGGCGGCACACGTTCTCTCTATCTTAAGACAACTCAGGACGTTCGACCCAGATTCTTGTCGGTATTACCCATGATCAAATGGCCCGTTTAATAATCCACAATGACCTTCAGGCTTCACCACACTGTGCAATTTAAATTGTTTGTGTACTGCAGCTAGGTTTAAGTAGAGAACTCATAACCGCCGTACGTTTCCTATGTATTTTAGTGTAGAGATATACTACCAGAACAGCGGGAAACAACCATTGCCTATACTGGAGTAGCAGTTGCATATCGCCCTTGATGAGTCTACTGTTGGAGGAAATCAATACAAATAGACGTTGCACAGCTGCTCTAGGTTATCCATTCCAATGTCCTGTCCCAATAGGCATTCACAATCAACATGCATATACCACATGCCATCTTTTGCTGCACGAAAATAGTTGAGAAACTGTCTCCTGTCTGCCTCTAAAATGAAATTAATATTTACATAATTCTCTAATAGATTCCAGCCCCTGAAGCCGAGGAAGCCAACGCAAATTCTGGAAGTCTGTTTTGTGAAGCTTTGGAGTCTCTGTTTACAAATTTAAGCTCCTCCTTGTGTGATTTATGATGTGAACATTCATAGTGTTGATGATAGTCAAAGTCAGACTTGCTACCTTTGTATCAGATCGAGGTCATCCTCTGCGTCACAGTAAATTTAACTGGAGTATAGGATACAGGAAGAGCATCGAATGAAGGAACATGGGAGCGCATTAGCGGTGTATAGGTTTGGATAACTGGATACAAATGTAGGATTTTGAAAGCGAGAATGCCCTGCACATTGGTCCATAATACAGAAGTAACAAATCCGTACGTGATTATGTGGTCACGACCAACGTCAATAAGTGAATGTCTCGCGCAGCCGCAAATTTCATACGGCTTAATTGTGCCAAGTTATAACTTTAACACAGATCTTCATTGGCAACAGAATTATAATTTATAGAAATTGTGGAGCCATTCTAAGGACTTTGATAACAAGCTGGGCCAACATTGCACTTCCCAAAAGATAACAATTCATAAGCCTTCCTAACTAATGGTGACCAAGAAACTCATTGTTGGTCTTAATGTTGGAAGTATCCTCCACAACACATATCAAAATAGGTGTTAAACTGGCGGGGGTGATTTATTTTTCTATGCTTTATCATTTAAGGTTTTCAAACACTTGACAGCTAGAAAAATAGCACTTTGTTTATAATAAAAATATCTATACCATGCTTTAATTAGCTATAAGGCAATATTATAATTTGAATTAGTAATGTCGTCTATGTATGGAACTCCAGCTAAAGTATTATAATATTAATTATATATATATATATATATATATAGTATATATATATATGAAATATAATATATATATATATATTCCATAATACTCTTCTCATTACAAAACACTAGTTCACGTCTCACAATTACCTAAAACCAACTGAACACAGATACAAAAGCACTTGGGAGGGAACCCACAATTCGTCCGACTTACAAGAATAAATGGGTGTTAGTTGCCAAATTGCCAATTCCAACCAATTAATTACGTGGTAGAATAAAAAAATTAAGCACATATCTGTGTCTTTCACACGCAGAATAATCACGAAGAAACACATTTCATGTGAAGGACATTTGTTCTCAATGTTATGTGTACAAGATTGAATTATAGACTAGTTTCGGATAGGATAGAAAGGTCTATATTAAAAATTCCTTAGCTAGCTGAGAGGCCCACGCAGAGAAAGGGATCTCCAACGGTGAAGCCACTTCTAGAAAATTCAGTTGTAAATAGGTTATATTAAGACTCGGTCAAGTACCGAGCGAAATTGTCATAAGTGGACAAAAAAAAAGATTCAACAGAAAGTGAAGCCGCCCTATCAGCAACCCCTGCATACAGCCACTGATAGTTGACGAATGGTGCTTTCAAGCCCCAAAATAAGAACCGCAAAAAAAAACCCTAAAACTGAAGAATGGATAGATTTGGATATGTTAGACTTTGATTAGTTCATGGTCGAAATTGCATTGACAGCTCATTAACCTTCAAAGGAATCAAACCAAGGAACCTTATCGAGAAAGAAGAGACAGTCATCAAAGGAGCAAAGACAATATGTCAAAGCTTGCACATCTGTGAAAGAGGGAGAGAGGCTCACGAACATGGATGAATGCCGCCAAAAACCGAAGAGAGTCTTCATGTGGGGCCATGATGCGGCCAAGTTCCATTAATTATCGGTGCTTGCAAGCAATAGATTTTATGCAGGCCCCGTCCCGTCTTGCAGTCCATGAGTGTGAGCGTATTTTAGTGTACGTGTTGAAGTAAACGACCGGCGCCCCCAAAGAAGTGAACAGGGCCTCCTTCCAGATGACTGAGTGAAGACTTAATGTTTTTGCATCACATCGAATAAAAGAAAATTTTTTGGAAATTTTTGTACATTTAAGATTTATAAATTCTTTTATCTGAAATAAAAGGGTAAATTAAATAATATGGTCATGTTGAATAATAGCGTTTTTTAATTTATTTCTTTCAACCTGATTAATGAGGCCCTCTTGTCCATTATTATTTGATTCTTTATTGTAGCTAGTGCCTGATAGTAAAATCTTTTGGTAAATTGCAAATCAAATGTTGAAACATAAAGCTAGTAGGCTATAACTTTGTTAATACCTTAAGACGGAAAATTGGACAATGGAAATTTTTGAAGATAAAACACAAAACGCTATGGGCAAATATTTTAATGGAAAAAAGTTATAATATTATAATTTGCATTTATTACCTTAAGAATTAGTTAATATTATAAAGAGAAAGAATGACTGGGCAAACAATCAAATATGAATAATGAGTATTCTGTTGTAAAGGGAATCAACACCTGAGTTGCGTAACAGTACAGACAAAGGTCCAAAATGTTGCTAGTCTATACCGTGTTAATATAACATTAATTAAGTAATTTATTACCGGTATCGGCCCCTAAAAAATAGAGTATCGGTATCCGCCTCTTTTCTGTCGGTTCGATAAAATATGTCTCTAATATATATATAATATATATATAGATAATAGTGTCATTATAATATTAAGTAATTTATATTAATAACTATATAATTAATATATATAATATATATATATTATTAATATATGATATATATATTAATTAAAGATATATTTTTAGATATATATATATATATTTTAAAGATAAAATAAGATGCAATTTACTTCCATAATATGATTAATGACTACTGCATAAAAAATGAACATTACCACAGAATTCATGAGATGTAAAAATTACTTTCCCCTCCTTCCTCTCTCTCTCTTTTTTATAATAGTGAGAAAATAATAATGTTGCCGTGAGTAGATGGTCATCCATGATATAATGAGGTTCATAATGACGCATTTTGGGTGAGTCATTTATATTCCATTTCCTTATTCTTCGCTGTTTAGGATCGACACTGCAAAGACTTTTGAAGTCTGTGACAAAATAAATAAAGCTCGGGAAAACCCGGTAACCAATTAGGGTTTAAATTATGTAAGGAGTTATATATATATATAATATATATATATATATATAATATAAATAATATAATAATTTATAGTTATATATATAGATTATATATATATATATATATAATATATATATATAAATATATATAAAATAATATTATATATAATCTGTTGTTTTACGACTCCGTCAGTTTGATTTTTTGTTTGTGTGTTTTTTTTTAACATTATTTGCTAGTAATATACTATGAATTTAAGTATGATAAAAAAAAATTTCAAAAATGATGAATATCTCGAATAGTACGACACTTACGAGAAATACGCAGTTACATAGTCTTTGTATTTGACTTTGACATTTATTACAAACTGTAAAAAAATAAATAGAAAAATTAAGGGACGCGACAGACCGGGTGGACAGAGGGTGGCAAACGTTTTCATACCACCGTATGGGAGGGGGCGAGAACCCCCGCGACACCCAAATACCGAAATACCGCTTGGGTATTATTCCTTTATTTAAATAAAAAAAAAAATTAAAACTCGACGGGAGTCGAGTAAACCGGGTAACAGGTCGCTATATTTTTAATCATGTCTCAACCAATTAAGCATTTGATTGTTAGGACATAGTACTAGAAATATATTTAAAGAAAAAACAAAAAAAATTATTACAAAACTGACGGGATCGTAAAACATAACAGTCATGATATTAATAGATATAATATATATTATAATATAATAATATATATATAAATATATATAATAATATATATATATATATATATATATTATTATTATATAATCATGTTATTGATGTTCCTATTGAACCTAAATGGTTTTTTTCTCTTACAAGAAAGCACAAAGCCAGACGAAGGATGAAACATTTATTGACAACGTTTCGGCTCACCTAGAAATATCATCAAGTCTATAAACAATGACAACCGTGATAAAATAATACTAAAATAAAGTATAACTGATAAATTAATATAAATTATAATATATATATATATATATATATATATATATATAATATAATATATATATAAATATATATATATATATATATATAATTTATATATATATTGATATAATATATAAAATATAATATATTATATAAATATATATAATAATGTATTATATCTATACATATTATTATTAAATATATATATATAAATTTATATATATATATATATATATAATTATATATAAATTATATATATATATATATATATAGTATGAGTAACAGAGTTAGAAATAATGAATTATTTAATTCGTCTTTTTTTATTATAGTAAGTAGCACTCAGAAATTATATTGCATAACATTATATTTATTAAATTTGGCTGGAGGCATTGCATTAAAATTCGAGATGTGCTGAAAGAAATATTTATAAATCAGTAATGATTGTGATCATTAAAATTTTATTTGATATAATGTGAGTTTTTATGACGCTCTTAATTAACCATTCTCTTGATTTTTTTTAGATAAGTAACATTTAGATATGGATAACAACAAGAATATCTATTTGATAAGGGAAACAGTTGATGGGGGCAAAGACTGCAAATTTCCTAATTAAAGAAAGAATTTGGGCACTTCCTATACAGCTACCTTGAAAAAATATTGATAGGTCTACTTCCATCCTTTATCAAGCGCCCTGTCACCCCGTATCTTTCATCCATAAATTCCCATAACCTCTCTCTTTGTATGGAATCAAAGGCCTTCTGCTGCAGGTCTATGAAAGCTATATAAAGACTCGATAAATTCCCAAGCGTTTTCCATCACGATTCTTAATCCAAAATTCAAATCCGTAACACTGATTTTTCCTGTATCCATGTTGTCTCTCTCCCAAAACTGGTCCTACCCAGGCTGTTATCCCTTCCTCCTAATGTTAGCTCATACAACTTTGTTACCTGTAGTACAAGAGCAATTCCTTTGTAATTTTCACATTTTCCTGCATCTCCTTTCCTTTTAAAGATCGGCACTATGATGGTTCTCCCTACTCATTTGACATTTCTTCGGCTCCATACAATGTAGAGGAGTTTCAGAATCCTTTGTTGCACTACCTCTCCCTGTTCCACTATCAGTTCGATAGTTATTTTATCCACTCCTGATGTTTTACCCTTCTTCATTTTTGCCAAAGCCTTATCAAACACTTCTCTTCTGATTTTCTCGAAATCATTTTCTTGTTCCTCTCTTCCTGACTTTCTCTCTCTTCCTCTCCATCACCCTCTCCTACGTTTGGAAGCTCTTCAAAACGTTCGGCACACCTTGCACCTATTTGCTCCTTCTCTGTAATCACATTTCCCTCTCTGTCTTTGATGTTATATTACTTTGGCTTACCTTTCGATATGATTTTACCTGTCCAAACAGCAAACTCCTTCCGTCTTTCAGATCCTCAATTAGTCTATCTTCCAGTTCTTCCTATATTTCTCCCTTCGTTCTCTCCATTGCTTGCTTTACTTCATTTCATGCTCTTGCATGTTGATTTATACTTTCAATAGTTCTTAACTAACTCTTCAACTTTTGGGTTTTGTTCTTTGTAACAACTCTGACATTTTCTGTCTACCATTTTGTGTTTCTTCCTATTTCCTCCAATTCATTTCAATCCCAGCATCTCCTCCGCTTCATTTTTAATTATCTCCTTCAATTTCTTCCAATTTACTCTCTCCTCTTCCGTTCGACACTTCGGCTTCTCCGTTAGTCTAGCCTGATAGTCAATCTATTTCTTCTCGTCTTGCAATTCTTTAGTTTTAATTAATTTTCTTCTTTTGCTCTGGGGTGGTTGCTAGGTTTTATCTTCTTGACTTTCAGATCTGGACAGCATCCAAGCTCACACCCGGATTTACCTTTATATTAATTATTATTGTCTTCTCAGAACTTATTATGTAATCTATTATTGGTTTTTTATCAGACGGACCAGTCTCTTGATTCCATCTATATCTTGTAAATTTATGTATGTTCTGCCCTACGATAGAAAAATCCGTTCATTATCTTCAAATCATTTCTAACACAAAAATCAATCATTTTTTCTCTCTCTGGTCTTTGGTATCTTCACCAAAAGTTCCTAAAATGTTCTCTATTCCTTCTCGCTCTCTCCCTATCCTTCCATTAAAATCTCCTATAAAGAAGCTTTTCTTCTCCACCTCATTACTGTGCTCCTCCTCTAGTATGTTTAAGAATTGTCCCTTTTCCTCCTCTCTATAACCTTTCTGAACCGTATACACCTAACAAATTTGGTACTTTATTCCCCCAACATTCAGAGCACACTTCATCAATCTCTCGTTTACCATCCGAGCGTCTTGAATGTACTGAGTCAGTTTTGGACCCTACTATGATAACAATTCCGTGGTTTCTTCCTTTTTCTTCTGTTCCGCAGTACATCAGAGTGCATCCTCCCCCTATATCTTTTCTTCCATCGCTATCCAAAATGTCTTGTCTCAGCCATCCCCAAGAAATCTCTCCGTCTGTATCTCATTAGGTATTTTATCTCCTCCTCTTAATCTTTATAAGTTGCAATGTTTATTGCTGCCAGTCTAATTTTGTGAGTTTTCATATCCATACTCCATTTTCGCTTCCGAGTCCGTTTTCCAAAGTTCCGGCAGTTTTCCGAGGCTGGTTGTAGACTTTCTCGTGCGAAGATTGTTTTACAGTTTTACACCATCGGCTTGCTAAACATGTTGTAGCAACCCTTCTCTTTTATCTGGGCATGGGACCGGCATATATATATATATATATATATATCATGATAGTATATATATATATATATATATATATATATATATATATATATATATATATATATATATATATATATATATATATATATATGGATGCATTTTGAATATTCTAAAGGACACCTTCAACCGACGAGTACAATCGCATTAAAATAACTAACAAAAAGAGCACGACTTGCAAGCCTGACCAATTTGCAGCACTGGAAGGGAGCAAAATTCTCAGCCAGTTGTTGAGACATTCTATGATGAGACAAATAAAGCAAGATACAGAGGATGATAGATGTGATGGAGGTTCAAAAAGAATGACTATATAAAAATATTTAAAGTTAAGGTAAAAGTTTTTAGTGTGTTTATATTGCCTCCAAGATCAGAGATACGAAGGAAGCTTATATTATCTGCTCATGGTCTTTATTGAAAGAGAAATGGTATGTAAGTTCACCAGTTATGAATTGAGAAATAGAGATAAAGATATATATATATATAAGAGTAAATATATATATATATATATATATATATATATATATATATATATATATATATATATATATATATATATATATATATATATATATATATATAAGTGCGGTGCGCTGAGATAGCTGGTGGTGGTGCGGTGCGGTGTGCTAAGATAACGGGTGGTGGTGCTGTGCGCTGCGGCTCGGTGCGGTGCACGACCTCCCGGTGCGGTGGGGTGAGGAAAAATCTGGAGCTTGACCAACCCTATTTGAAAGCATGCAAATTAGAGGATATGATGAGTACTGAAATAATAAGGGAATTGTAAGCTTTGTCAGTAAAGGACATAAATAATTCACACATTCGTTAGGCTTTTAAAATAATATTGGAATGTAAGATCACCTGAGCTTACAAATCTGAAAACAAGCATAAAAAACACACAGACACAAGCTTAAGCGGGCAAGCACAAAATATTTACAAGGGGTTTCTAAAAAGTGATCAAACTGTTTGGCAAGACGAGTCCCTCGAGCTTTTCTCATAGAAGAAGGTATGATTTTAGAAAGTTCAGAAGTACAATTATATTTGAATTAACAGTTGAAAAAGATTGTGATTATGTTGAAAGAGAAATGAAGAGTCAGTAATAGGTGGATATTTGGTAGACGAAAAATCCTAGAATGCCATGTCAGCGAGAGACTTTGAATAAAACCATCTCACATATACAGTGTGGTGCGTGCTCCATACAAATTCGAGCGACATGCCCATAAAAAGGAAGAAACTGAGGTGGTTTTAAAAAGTTCTCAGGATCTCATAAAATATCCAGCCACTTAAAAACTTTTTCAGTGAGATTTTTAACGGAGAGTTCGTAGAAAATTTACGAGGAAAGGGTATGCCAAAAACCACTGAGGAAAGTTTGGTCTACAAGTTTCATAAGAAGATAATATAGTTGCAAGGAAATTTTTAAGTATATACATAATTATATTGAGTTTTGAATCATTGAAAATAAAATTGCCTACCAGGAAATGCTAGAAATTCGTTCCATATTTAGATAATTGTAGTTGTGAGTGTTCACTTTTCATAATGGAAAGAGATATGACGGATGGAGTTATCGGTGTAAGATTGGATAGGTGAATAAGTGACAAGAAGAAAGTTATAATGTAAAGATGAAAAAGACTTGGGAAGAAAATTGAACTTTTAAGAACACCACTAATCACCACCATTTATAAAAATGAGAGGTAGTCGTCAACAGCAGCTATTCTAAAGTATCCATTGGAGAGATCAGAGATGTTTACAATGCTAGACCTACATTTCTTATACCATTAAATTCTTTCCTCCTCTTAATTACTCCGACAACATCTCTATCTCATTATCTTGTTGTACTATTTTTTTTATGTTAACTTCTGACAGGCTGTCGTAATTTTTTTAAACGTTTTGGAAGGGATGCTTCTTGAGCTAGAGGGAAACTAGAGGTTCTCAGAGCCCATAACCGAGATCATTTGCAATTCATTTTACATCGCAACTATTTTTCTGAGCATTATTTTAGATTTTCAAAAGTCAAATATTGATTGTTGAATTGATGGCAACATAGTAATGTTTTAATTTTCCGTTATATAATGAAAATTTTGAAATATAAATTTCAATCTTTTCTCAGCATAAATTTAGTATTTGCAAGTTTGGTGGATCTTTAGTTTCAATTACAATAACTTTAGGGCTTGAAGCAATCCTATACCCATGGCTTCGATTGTTCTGAGCTATAAGAAAATATATGAGTATACCCCTTACAAACCTTGAAGATCCGAAACCAAAGTAATACAAGACTTGTATTTTCAATATATATATATATATATATATATATATATATATATATATATATATATATATATATATAATATATATATATATATATATATATATATATATATATATATATATATATATATATATATATATATATATATATATATATAGGGCCTTCTTTGGAATTGGCCCGGTAATCGATAATGATTATGTTTTATAATATCGATACTTTTATTTTAAAAATATCGATTATTTTTCATAATATCGATATTATTTTCATAATATCGATTATTTTAATTTCCTTCTTTGGAATATCCCAGTAATCGATATTGATTATTTTTTATTATCAATATTCATAATTTTTCATAATATCGATTATTTTTAATGATAAATTTAAAGATTTTCACTTTTTAATATTATTACAAACTAAGAATATTAAACGTGTCTCAAATAATTTTTCCAGTCAGTAATAGATTCGATATGCATATTGAGCTGTTCTTTACGAAATATGTTTGTTGATAAATTTTTACACCAACAAAATATGAAATATATGATAGTTTCAAAAGCTAGGTTACTAGATTATAACCATGTGTCCTTTCTCAAGCGTATTTCTTGTTCACAATTCTTTAAATGACATCTCCATCTATCCTTATTAGTACTTAATGAAAGTTTCATTGTATGGTTATTTCTTAAAATTCTTTGAAGATGAAGTATTCCATGATTCATTAGAAATATACTGCTTTTCTTTCGTATTAATATCTTGAAAAAACAATGCTCATTGACATGTTGTTAAATTTTAATTTAAAATATGAATAACCCAATTAAATTCAAAAAAAAATATTAAAATCTATAGTTTATTAATAAAAAGTTACTTCACAGAATATTAAATAATATTAAAAAAATGAAAATCGATATTTTTCCAAACAATAATATCGATATTATGAAAAATAATCGATATTTTTAAAATAAAAATATCGATATTATAAAAAATAATCATTATCGATAACCGGGCCAATTCCAAAGAAGGCCCTATATATATATATAGGACATTTATAAGTGGTTGACTCCGCTAAAATTAGGTTAGAAGTTAATATAGGTTAGGCTTTGCTAGGTTAGGTTAGGTTAGGTTAGTTAGCTAACTTAACCTTACTAATGTATTTAACACCCTAAAATTATTAAATAACGATACATTAATTATTGATTTTCGCTCCTGAGTCAACCACTTATAAATAGCTTATATATATAAATATTTACAGAAATATTAGAATTTTTGTATATATATATATATATATATATATATATAGGAAGAAGATAGTATATATATATATATATATATATATATATATATATATATATATATATATATATATATATATATGAAGTGGTAGGAGTGCTTGGAGAGTTATTTCTTTTCCTTTTTCCTCCACTTCACGGGTTGTAGTTGAGG
>JABUQX010005708.1:0-5000 GCA_015478945.1 Trachelipus rathkii
TTTAAGGGACAGACAACAAAGAACAATAACTAGATTGTGCAGAACAATTATTATTAACCACCACAACAAAAAATATTCCCTCGAGGTAGAAGTTTACCACCCAAGAACATCACAAGCCTGTGAATATTGTATTAAGTTTCTTTAAAAAAAAACCCCCATGGGAGAACAATTTATACATTTACACCAATGTATAAATATAAAAACATTAAAAATGGACATTTTAAATATGCAAAATAGGAAAAGTTAAACCCATTTTCCAAAGAATTAAGATATATTTTGTTACAACAAAAATATTTGAAACGAAAACCTCTCTCATAAAAAAAAAATTTTCCATATATTTTCTCACAGGAATCATGCATGTAATTTGGTTCGTTTTCAAATTTATTATCAACTTCCTTGCTCTGGAAAAGGAAATCAATATGATTCCCAGGATTCATAGCAAAACGAATAGGACAGATCAAATTCATCACTTCCTATCTAGAAATACACACAGACTTACGGTGCTCACAGGAAATATACCAACAAATACAAAGGGTAGTAAGCAAAAATATTAACCTATCATCTATTTATATTCCTTATTTGCAAAACCGGTATAGAAGTAGATTTTACCAAGATGAAAATAATACCTCCCCAGAATTAAGTTATATAACAAGGTTATTGGACGAAAGTCAAAAGAAATTCTTAGCTTTGTCAAAAGATCCCCCCAGGAAAATCAAAAGAGGTCTTATGGACATAGGCGGGTCAGCGTTGCAATACCTATTTGGAACCGCCACCATGAATGATATTCAAAAGCTCAAAACTAGAATAGATATGTTACAAGATACACGAACCCACTTGTATAATTTAAAAGAACAAATTCATAATAATACCAACACCTTAACAACCATAACAGATAACCTAACAATCATCTCAAAGTACGTAAATTCATCAATTTCTTCAATAGAGCTTCAACAAGAGCTCTTAAAATTAAACATTTACCTCAACTTAGAAAAGACCATCTCAGATAATATATATAATCTTATTAGGACAGTTCAGAACATCTGGGAAAACGCCAAAACACATAACACTCCTCTAAATCTGTATTCATATGACATCATACTTGAACTTATTCAAAACAGCAGCCAAACTCTACATCACCAACCAATACTTCCTCTCAACGTGAAACTTTACCAATTTCTTACTTTTCTGTCTATATCCAGAAAATCACCCTACATATTATCACATCATACCCTTCAGAACCTTATGAAGCTATTCAAATCATTCCATTCACTTTTCAATGACATTACAATAACTCATAACCCTATTCCATATTACTTTTACATAACATTAAATTTACCTCAGCACAGATTTCAAATATTTGCAAGCACTCAACGAAATAAATAGATTATCAAGATTGTATCTTGTCAGCCATACTTTCTAAACCCAACACTACATTCTGTAATTATAATATCTACCCTTACCAGTTACCTTACACTCTTAAAGTTGGAAACTATACTTTAATCTCCTTTCCTTCTCCTATAACCGCTTCTATCTCTTGCCCTATGAAACAGCCAAATTTAGGCACTGGTGCATTATTCTCCCTCTTCCAAGGATGCACCCTGGTATCTGAAAAGTACTCTTTCAAATACCCTCCACACTCCTCCTTGCAGACCAACTGGCTTTCAAGAGCACCTCAGTTTCTGGAACACCTAGAGACATCTCATGACTTCCTTCCAAATATAACTTCTTTTACTTCCAAGTTGAAATTAAAATCTATTCATCCACATTTGATCCTTCGTTAGATAACTAACAAAACTTTACGGCCAGAATAATCAAATCCATTCTTTCCATATTGTTTTCATTTCCATGATTCTCGTACTGAATTATACTTTTACAGAACTCCGCGTCATCGCTCTGGTCATCGAGCCCTCAGTATTCGTATCCAATACACCTCTCAGAGAGTCCATCAAACCAACATCTTCACGGTGATCGCATTAGGCCATCTATTCAAACCGGTCTTGCAAAATAGCTATAATTTTTCGCAAACTTACAAATTATTTTGGCATATTATTTTAAAAAATCTTATTTCTTCAAGCATAAATTTTATTTTTATAACAAAATTTTAGATAAAATGACCCCCATTTCTTGCCCATGTATTTGGTGATCATCGCCGTGTACCCATTTCACGTTAATTTGCAAGGCGGGGGTTGTAGGACCCCCATGTGTAGCCTTTCACCCTAGGTCCCACCGGGCAAACTTGTCCGCCAGGAGACTCCCCACGGGGTGACAACAGTGGACGAAGCCGTTTCCCAAAATGTCATAGGTGCTTCATTATAAAAGTGACCATGTAGTTCCTTGACCGTATTATTTTTGAATCCTCCCACTTACACAAAAACCAAGATAACTTGCAGTGTAAAAGGTTTACCTTCTAGCGAAGTATTCTATAAACCAAATTCAACAATATTCAGTTCATTTGTTAAGATAAGTCATAGCCAAATTGTTGTTACTTTCCCACTGAGAAGTCATAAGTTGTACAAGTGAGGTGAGAGGCCGGGCTTGTTCGTCGTTGGCTAATCGAAGGCGTGATCGTTGTTTGTATAATAAAGATAGTAATGAGTGTTTTTTATTATTCAGCGAATGTATGCTGCAACGTATCTTTCATTAATTTTTATATATCTACTTGCTATCTAAAGTATCTACTTTGTTCTTGACTTATTTTGTCACTCTAATAAGAAAATTCCACAAATTGGTTACTTTTGTGAACAAGAGAGAGGGCTCTTATTATATATTATTTTTAGATTATTATTATATTTATCTCTCCTCCCCTTTTTTACTCCTCCCCTATCCTGTCCCTCCCCCCCCTCCTATCCTGTTGCATAGAAGTTGTACCATTTTGTAGAATACGTGAAGACTTAGAGCTGATCTTATATTTATTTTTATTTTTATTATTTATATTTATTATGGCTGAGTTTTGAATCATTGTAATAATGGATTTTTAAAATTATAAATATTATAAATATTACAACACGTTGATATTCGGTAGAGTTTAGTAATATATGCTTTAGGTGGACGCCCTTCAAAATAAACTTAAAAAGTTTTTTAGAGAGGTGAGGGGTCGATGAATAACGGGGAATCTGGAGGATTCTACTCGCTCTATATCATATACAAAATGACCACTAAAAAAACTAGTCCATAGAATAATAATAATATGCCGAATAATAAGGAACAGAGAAAAAAAACGAAGAAAAAAGATGGGCACAATGAGTAGAAGAGTGGATAAAGTAATATAAATAATGAAAAGAAGGGGAAAAAGAGGATGTTGGAAGTGGATTGTCCGGACCATTCAAATAAAAAAAAAAGGTGAATAGATTTGGCAAAGGGAATTTCTGAAGGAAGCTGGACTATGGACAGAAAAGCGTGTGGAATCAGCTTTATGCAGTAGGTTGTTGGCTTCATGTGGATCTCAAGGCCGGAAAAAACTATGAGGAGCTTGTTACGAGCACTTGGTCCCAGAACGTAACATATCCAAAATGAACTGCAGGACTTAAGTTCGCCTCAGAAGTAATCATTTCCTTGATCGTTCAGGTCTTGCTTAATATAGAGTGTAGATACAAGTGGGGGCGCCAGCTCAGATGAGAGAGAAGCTATGTAGGCTGAAAATAATTTCAGTCACAGAGATAGTTACTGGAGAGCTTTGAGCCGCCGATATGACAGTAGATTATATAAAAACGGAAACAGTGATTGAGGATTACTATATTTCCGGCGGTTAATTGATCGTGAGAGCGAACTTACCGCATAATGCTTATAAGTTCCAGATAAAAGACATCTCACTTCTAGAATTCTGAGGTTTTCTGGTTAGTACAAACTAGAGAATTAAGACTAAAGACTAATGTTGATGTAATGATGCAGTTTATTGTGTCCTTCACGTTTGGTATAAACTCGAGACGTATGATAATGATTCACCAACTTTGTTATATGCGGAGTTGAGTAGAGATTTGTGAAATAGAATATCTCTGGAAAAACAAATCAAAAGTTTGGATGAAAATTTATTAAACCCATAATTCTATCCCATCTTCGTAGATATGAGAAAATAGGAAGGAGCAGTTGTTGCCAATAGTACCAAAATTGTGTTATCGTAAGTGATAATTTCGTCGATGTTGCTTGTCACGAAACATTCCAAAAAAAATTATAGGATAAACTGACCACTAGAAAGCGACTGACATTTTTGGGCCTCATATAATTACAAATAACAATCAAATTTAAAAAATCGCTAATTATTTTAAGGCGTTTAAGTTTTGGCACTTGCGAAACGAAATAAATGCTTACCAAACGTAAGGAATTCCCTTAATTCTATAAGGTTGCTCAATTTATCCCGTTGCTTCCATGAATTTTTTTAGCAAGTTTTTACGAAAAAATAATGTAACAAAAATAATGCAGGCAATGGTAGGTGTCTGTTTAAGAATTACTGAAATGTTCACTATCAATAAAATCTATCTTTAAATCTAATGATTTCTTCAAATGTCGATATAAACTTCCATCACAGATAGTGTGATCAATTATTTGTTAATATAAACCATTTCATTTTCATTTCTGTTTTTATTTTAAATACAACCCGGGCTCCATCATAATAAGTCTGACTCAATAGTTGTAAGACAAAAAGGTGAAACCTCGGTAAGAAATCGTGGTACGTTTTGCACGAAATTACGTGCTCTAAAAACTGCTGTAAGCATTTTCTTGCGAGAGAGCACAAATGACAAAAATTGTAAAACGGTCGTCTAAATACAAAAACACAGAAACAAATATAAAAAAAAAAAAAATTACTTTAAAAACAAGATTGTAGCAGATTTTATCTTTATATAGTACTCAAATGATTTATAACTAAAATATTTTTACTAACACTTTCATAAAACAAATTTTTAATACGATGTGGGCAATTATACTTTCTCCCACCACACATAGGGATGTTGTTAAGTAAGTTAAGGTAAGTGTAGGTATAGTATTGGGTATATGATATGTGGAGA
>JABUQX010005708.1:10000-27500 GCA_015478945.1 Trachelipus rathkii
TGCATAACAACTCGAGGGCAATCGGGTTGGAAACTCTAGGGCGAGATTAATATAATATAATAATAATAATTAATAATATAATAATAACCAATAATAATAATAAAATAATAATAATAATAATAAATAATAATAATAATAATAATAATAAATAATAATTAATAATAATAATTATAATAATAATTATAATAATAATAATAATTAATAATAATAATAGATAAAAATAATATATATATTATATATTTATATATTATATATATACTAGATATATATATATACTATATATAATATATATATATATATATATTATATATATATAAACTATATAGAATATATATATATATATATATAAATATTATATATAAATTTATAATATAGGATATATATATATTATAGTATTAATATATAATATATATATATATATATATTATATATATATATATATATATATATATTATTATTAATATATATAATATTTATATATATATATTATATATATATACAAAGGTGGGCATTAACGCCTTAAAGCGTTAATCCGTTAATTAGCTGCGTTAATTTTTTTCTTAGTTATACTTTTAAAGCTTTCGTTAATTTCAAAAAGAAGTACGACTATTGACGATTATATTTGGAATTAACGTTTAACGTGCGTTGTTAAAATTTTCCGTACATCTGTTACCGATTACCTTAATTACAGTTTATAAAATATTTTGCTTACCAGATTTTAAATTGTATTAGATTCGTTTTCGATAAGAGATAACTTTTTTTTTTTTCCGAAAATTTTTTTAAACGCTCCTCTCAATTGGCTCAAAATGTTGTGTTTATCTTTACTCGGTTATTATTCCGTTTAGTAATGTTTAACTTTTAGGGTGGGGAAAATCACCTAGTTTTGAGGGAATGTGCTTACGTGCTGACACCGCCCCTCGTTCACTATGTTCTCTATGTCTTAATACTAGACTTTCCCTCAAGTGTTGGGAAGCACGCAACATGATCCAACCTATTTACGAAAAAAGGGAAGCGGCTCTGATTATTTCTAACTATCGCCCGATAGCTCTTACTTGTATTCTATCTAGATTCTTTGAAACCTTTCTCAACTCTTTCAATCTTGAGACCGCATCGTTGAATCTCATCTCTTTCTTTTTCCTATACCAGTACGGCTTTTAGTGTTGAAGGTCTACTTGGCGATATACTTTCCTATTTAACGGATTTATGGTTTTCCGCTCTTAGGAAATACGGGCAGACTTGCGTAGTCGGCGCTTGACATATCCAAAGCATTTTTGACCGGGTATTGCACGCATCATTGCTTCTCGAAGCTCCCCTCCTTTGGGTTCCTCCCTTTCTCTTTGCTTTATTATGTCTAGCTTTCTTTCAAGTCGCTAAGCATCGGCTCTGGTTGATGGAGAGTAATAGCTTCTTGCTTTTTGCTTTTTCGTTCTTCGAACTTGTGATCGGCGTATACGTCTTATCTCCTACATTTATTGCGCTGACTTTTTCATCAATGATCTTCTGCACCTGCACATTAACTCTATCACTTCAACATGCCGATGTTCTCGACCTCATTCTTCAACTTAGGTTTCAATTCTGACGTCCATCTTTATTTCTAGAATTGCTCTCGTCTTAAATCTTTCCGATTTCTACTCTCGCTGATCTGATAGAATTTTGAGGTTGGGGTCGTCTCAACCTTGTAAATTCAATTCTTTAAAATCCAACTTCTACAAATCTCGCCTCTCTAATAATCCTCTATCTAAACTGTCCTATCTCTTTTGCGGGTTCTTCGGTCTCTGCGCTGTACAATATAAACATCCTGCCCTTTAACATAAACAAAAAATGTCTTGTAACGCTAACGATCCAAACCGGTTTGCTGGGCGGGCCTCAAAAAAATCTGGGAGGATCTGATTTAGGACTGGCCGAGACTTTTTTCTCTTCTCAGATACTCCAGTATACAGGGTTCTCATCCGCCCGTGTATAGAGTTACAGTCTCATATCTATGGGGGCTCTGGTTTCACCCCGGCTTTTGGACAGGGGTCGAGTCAAAGGCCAAAAGGCTTAATAAACTGTTATGTACTTTTCCAGTTCACTTGCCCTCTATCTGTGGTGGCGCGATGTTGTGTTGCTTATCTTCATTTCTTATAAAGTATCGCAGCGGCAGTGTTCGAAGGAACAAATTACACTCGCCGTACCACCACCTTTACGACGCCTCCGTAGCACAATAGGTGCTGTATCTGGGCACGAGTTTTGTGTAGATATTTGGTAACTGCCAGGCCTAGTTCGCTGCGGTCTTCCTTCTTCCTGCCATCACCGTTCTATGGAACCCGTTCTTCCATCTTCTGTTTTGTTCCTGCTGAATTTTAATTCCTCACTTAAAGCCTGCGTCTATGTTCATCTCGTAATTTGCATTAGCGGAAGAAATTTGGGGTTGCAACACTCCTCCATAAAAAGGGATCTGCTGCCCGTGTGTGGTGGTGATAACTGTAAAAAAAAAAAAAAAAAAAAAAAAAAAAAAAAAAAAATTTGAAGACGGTTAACGTCTAACGAATTAACGTTAATTCTGCCTATCATTTCTTTACCGATAAACGCTTTAATGATTAACGCCTTAATTTTTTTTGTTAACGATTTATATGTTACCTCGATATTTTTCTCATGCATATGCTGCGTAGCCATATTTCTCTTTGTGTGTATACTATATACACCCAATTCAAAAGGCAAAATATGACTACATATATATATATATATATATATATTGTATATTTATATATATATATATATATATATATATATATATATATATATTTATTATGTATTAATATAAATATATGTATATATATATACATAAATATTATATAGTATATATTATATATATATATATATGATATATATATATTATTATATATATATATTATCATATTAATATATATATTATATATGTGCAATAATTCCGAGTTTTCCAGACTGGGAATGGGAGGTTTGTTTCTTTGCGAGATTCTTTCACAAACTTCTTGAGGTAACTTCAGAGTGAAGAGGATCGCCACTCTCCCAAATTACTTCTGGGATAATTGCTAATGATGCCTTGGGGTTAACTGCGCAAACAAACAAGCTTTTTCCAATAAAATTTTATTTTCAAATCTCAATCCCGATTGCCTAAAAGTACAAAAAAATGAAATCAATAATAGACAAAGAAAAATATAAATAGTGAAATATACATAAGGTTTCATAAAAAAACTCAAAAATTAATAGGCACACCGCTCAAAAAAACTTTATATACTCTACAAAAATATTACAGTATGGACATGGTGGAATATATGATTTTCAGCCACTTATAATACACCAATTTAACTACATTCATAGCTATCAACACACAAATTTTCAAATCCATGAAATGTTATAAATAAAAATTTGAGGAACAAAAATACTATAAATCAAAAAAAATAAAAAAATATAAGAAAACCAAATTTTACTAACGATACATTAAAGAAAGGATTTACCAAAACAGAACATACATAAAACTGAGGACCAAAATGACGGTCCTTTATAACACTGTTAAAAAAAACTGTTGTAATCAACCTAAAATAAATTCCCAAAAATAAATTATTCATGGGTTATGAACATTACCTAGATAGGACCGAATTACCGGGTCCATTCAAAAAAAGTTAAATAAATCGTGATAGAACAACATGTTCAAAAACATAAATAAAACTTACATAACGAACGAGGACCAAAAATATAATAAATTTCATAAAAATTGAGGACCAAAATTACGGTCCTTTACACCATCGGTATAAATAATAATTTCATAAAAATTTGTAGAAGACTCAAAATTACCGGTTCCTGTTAACTCGTTAAATAATAAATTATCATAAACCTGTAGTAACAATTCATAATGTATAAAAAAGGACCATTTTATTGCAAAGGAGGATATACCAATTTACCCCCTATGAACACAAACCTAATTCTAACTTAATAGTGTACATACCACTCTCTCTCATATACGATGAGGAAAACCTTAAAAATGTATAAAAACTTACATAGAGTACCTCCCTCAAACTCGGAGGGAAAAACCTATTAAAATAAATCAAAATAAAATAAAATTATATAGTACAACTTATAATAATGCATCTCTCAAAACTCAGAGAGAAAAAAATGTATTTAAAATAAATAGTCTAACTTAAGAAAGTTATAAAACTCTTACAAAGAAAAAGATTTTTAACCAAAACATAAAATGATTTCATAATACACATTCAAACTTTATAATAGTTAACCTCCTTGAAACTGATAGAAAAGATAATATTTAAAATCTGCTTATCAGGCCTAAAAATTAGAAAATTCCCCGAATGTCCCCAAAAAAAAATGGGAAATATTTCCGTATGTAAGGCCTGCGACTGTCTCCGGAAAATCGCTACTCAAATAAATGTTTAAGTTTATTTTGGGAGAGTACAAAACAAAATAATAATATAAATATAATATAATAATAATACACCACAAACAGCTAATATTAAAATTTTTAGAAGAACTCAAAATTTTGATATTCAAATTAGGAGTTTTTAGAAAAAATTAAAACCCTCGTGCCTGGGATGCAGGCGACTTCATCCGAAAGTTCACTCTCTAAATAAACTTTTTAGGTTTATTTGAGGGCGTCATCCTAAAGCATATATTTACTAAACTCTACCGAATATCAACGTGTGTTAGAAATCGAAATAATATTATTATAATTTTAAAATGTCCATCTCTCATACAAAATGCTGTTCAAAACTCAGTCATAATAATAATAATAATAGTAAAAATTAAAAATAATATTAAAGATTAACAGCCTCGTCTCTCTCTTTCACTCACCAATCAACCATTATTGTGGAATTTTCCTATTATTACAAATATCAAGAACAATAAATATGAGCATTATGATAAAATAATAATAATGATAATGAATTAATAATAAAAATAATATAAAGATTGCAGCCTCTCTCTCTTTCACTCACCATCAACCATTATTGTGGAATTTTCCTATATTACAAATATCAAGAACAATTAAATATGACTTATGATTAAATATAATAATAATATTTAAATACTTTATAGTGATTATTGAAATTGAAAGATAATAAACTAGTTTAATTAATAACTAAAAAAAACATTCACAACACCTATTCATTCCAGTATTAGGCCCCACGAAAAACACGGAGCAAACCAGAATGCTAGTATTAGCCTATATCGCCGAAAAACGATTTAGGCCTGAGTTTACTACCAAAACATGATATTGTGGTAATTTTGTTTTTAACCAAACCTTCCCTAAATGAACTTTTCCTGAAAAGTTGCAGTTTGTAAGGAATATTAAATAATATGTGCAAGAAAATAGGACTCACCAGTTGAACGCAAAAATATGGGAAGTGGAAACAAAGCACATCTGTATCAGAACTCACGTGTAAAAAAAGTGAGTTCTCATGGCGAAAGGTATTTGCCGGCGTGGTGGAAAATTAAGGGGGGGTGGAGTATGGTTATTCCCTTTAAATTGGGGAGTCTCTCAAATAACAAAGGCTTTTGAGATCTACGTGTAGGAAATGGGTCAGGGGATGGGGTAGCATCGGCGATGATTTACTAACCAATCATAAAATTGGGAAGACAAATGAGGGGGGGTCAAGTTTTATCTAAATAATTTTTGTATATAAAAATAAAAAAATTTTATGCCTTGAAGGAAAGTAAGATTTTCCTTCAAAATAACTATGCAAAAATAATTTTTGTATAGAGTCCCCTTTGCCAAAAAAAAAATTTTGCTATTTTGGCAGACGGGTTTGAATAGATTGGCTCTATTGCGGGATACACTGGTGAAGTTGGTTTAGGTTCTGGTATTGGAGCTCTCTGAAGGACGGTGTATTGGA
Source organism: Trachelipus rathkii (assembly GCA_015478945.1). NCBI lineage: Eukaryota > Metazoa > Arthropoda > Malacostraca > Isopoda > Trachelipodidae > Trachelipus > Trachelipus rathkii. Next base: position 15,862 of record JABUQX010005708.1, read on the forward strand.
TACTCGGTACTACTGAAGGGGCTGCCGGAGGAGCTGCAGGAGCGGATTGAATCGGACGGAGTTTTATATAAAAGTAGTAAATTCCTACCGTACAGAGAATAGCAATGAAAATGGAAAAACCAGATATGGAAAATGAATGGATGTTGATTAATTCCTGAGTCCGTAAAGTTTTGTTTATGTTATCTAACGAAGCGTCCCAATGTGGATGAATAGATTTTAATTTCAACTTTGAAGTGAAAGAAGTTATATTTGGAAGGAAGTCATGAGATGTCTCTAGGTGTTCCAGAAACTGAGGTTCTCTTGAAAGCCAGTTGGTCTGCAAGGAAGAGTGTGGAGGGTATTTGAAAGAGTAATTTTCAGATACCAGGGTGCATCCTTGGAAGAGGGAGAATAATGCACCAGTGCCTAAATTTGGCTGTTTCATAGGGCAAGAGATAGAAGCGGTTATAGGAGAAGGGAAGGAGATTAAAGTATAGTTTCCAACTTTAAGAGTGTAAGGTAACTGGTAAGGGTAGATATTATAATTACAGAATGTAGTGTTGGGTTTAGAAAGTATGGCTGACAAGATACAATCTTGATAATCTATTTGATGTATAGGATTTGAAGGAAAGCAAATGTAATTATCGTTTGAGTGCTTGCAAATATCTTCTGAAAGTCTTGTGCTGTAGGTAAATTTTAATGTTTTATGGTTTAAAAAGTAATATGGATAGGGGTTATGCAGTATGATTCTAGAATAAGTGTCATTGAAAGATGTTGGAAATGGAATGATGTTGAAAGCTTCATAAGGGGTTTCTTCGGAGAAGGGTATGATGGTGGATAATATGTAGGGGTGATTTCCTTGGATATAAGACCAGGAGAAAGTAAGAAATTGGTAGAAAGTTTCACGGTTGAGAGGAAGTATTGGTTGGTGATGTAGAGTTTGGCTGCTGTTTTGAATAAGTTCAAGTATGATGTCATATGAATACAGATTTAGAGGAGTGTTATGTGTTTTGGCGTTTTCCCAGATGTTCTGAACTGTCCTAATAAGATTATATATATTATCTGAGATGGTCTTTTCTAAGTTGAGGTAAATGTTTAATTTTAAGAGCTCTTGTTGAAGCTCTATTGAAGAAATTGATGAATTTACGTACTTTGAGATGATTGTTAAGTTATCTGTTATGGCTGTTAAGGTGTTGGTATTATTATGAATTTGTTCTTTTAAATTATACAAGTGGGTTCGTGTATCTTGTAACATATCTATTCTAGTTTTGAGCTTTTGAATATCATTCATGGTGGCGGTTCCAAATAGGTATTGCAACGCTGACCCGCCTATGTCCATAAGACCTCTTTTGATTTTCCTGGGGTGTGCTGAAGGCTGAGTTTTTACATGAGATAGAACCCAGGGATCTTTTGACAAAGCTAAGAATTTCTTTTGACTTTCGTCCAATAACCTTGTTATATAACTTAATTCTGGGGAGGTATTATTTTCATCTTGGTAAAATCTACTTCTATACCGGTTTTGCAAATAAGGAATATAAATAGATGATAAGTTATTATTTTTGCTTACTACCCTTTGTATTTGTTGGTATATTTCCTGTGAGCACCGTAAGTCTGTGTGTATTTCTAGATAGGAAGTGATGAATTTGATCTGTCCTATTCGTTTTGCTATGAATCCTGGGTGTACTTCATATTTGATTTCTTTTTTCAGAGCAAAGGAAGTTGATAATAATATTGGAAAGCAGAACCAAATTACATGCATGATTCCTGTGAGAAAATATATGGAAAAAATTTTATGAGAGATGGTTTTCGTTTCAATATTTTGTTGTAAAAAAATATATCTTAATTCTTGGAAAATGGGTTTAACTTTTCCAATTTTGCATATTTTAAAAATGTCTATTTTTAATATGTTTTTATATTTATACATTGGTGTAAATGTATAAGCGTACGACAAATATTTTTTTTTAAAAGAAAACTTAATAAATATTCACGGCTTGTGATGTCTTGGTGGAAAACCTCTACCTCGAGGGATATTTTGTTGTGGTGGTAAATAATATTGTCTGCCACCTCTAGTTATTGTTCTTTGTTGTCTGTCCCTTAAAGCCATGGGATGAGGGATGTTAGTGTTTCTCATTGGGAAATTTGGGACAAAGGTGTGATCTCTAGATCTGTTATCTGGTGGGGAAGGAGGTGATGTATTTCTAGGCGTGGATGGGGGGATAGGAATTGTGTCTTGAGGAGAAGGGAGTGGGAATGATGGAGGAGGTTGTAAGGGTTCTTGTGGGATAGGTGGAGGTGGTGGTGGTGGACGTGGTGTTGGTATCGGGTGTGCTACTTTGAAGTGATATTTTGGTGGTAATGGGGGTGGTGTTGGAGGTTGACTTTGAGATGCTGAAGGCTGTAAGGTAGGTGCTGAAGGTTGAATGTGAGGTGTTGAAGGTTGTGATGGTGGAGATTCATCAAAAGATAATCTAGGGGGTATGGTGGAGGGAAAACCTTTAAAGGACATTCTCTTTGGAGGGGAGGGGGAGAAAAAGAAGTTTTTCCTTGGGCTTGGTAGGTGGGCGTGGGAGGTAGATTTTGAATGAGATTGAGTCGGGGGAGTTGAATGAGAAGTTGAAGGAAGTGGTAGATGAGAACTAGGTGAAGGGGAAGATGGTGAAGGAGGAGAAGGAGATTTAGGTGGATGATGAGAAGTTTGAGGTAGGGGAGTTGAATCAGATTGAGGTGGGGAAGGAGGGGGGGGAGGTAAAAGATTTCTCTGTGGTGATTGCAAGGAAGGCGGAAGTTGTCTCTTAAAATAGATGGTGTTAGGAATTGGAGGGGCAGGGGGAGGGGGAGGGGGTTGAATTTGAACTATATTAGGAGGGGGTTTATTAGATGGTACAAGATCACTTTTTGGTTTGGTAGTAGAAATTGGAATGTTATTAGCTCTTAGTTTGGTGATTTTTATGTTGTCCCTATGCACAATAAAAGTTTTAGAAGTTTTTAAACATTGCAAAAGTAACTTATTGAAATGTACTACCTGTTTGACCAAGAACGGGCCGGTCCACTTCGAAAACAATTTCGGACTTTGCCCTGGTCTCTTGACGTCAATTACAAACACATAATCGCCAACTCTAATCGGAGTTGAAGTTGCTTTTTTATGTTGTTTATTCATTTGTGTTGTTGTTTCATGCTGAAGATGTTGGCGAGCCTGGTCTCGAATGAGATTAGCCCTTTCAGCAAGGTCTTGAATGTAACTGTGAATAGGTTTTTGAGGTTCAGATCCTTTAGTAAAAGGAGAGATGTAATTAGGAAGATCCCATGGAAGGCGTTTGTTGTACGTGTACAATAAGAAATGTGGGGTGCAACCGATAGAAGAGTTAAAAGTGGAATTTATTGCAATTTGAGTGAAAGGAATTAATTTACCCCAATCTGTGTGGTTCGAGTTGACATAGTGTCTCAAATGATTTGCAATCTTCAACATTTCTCTCTCCGAGAGACCGTTAGCTTCTGGTCTTCGAACGACGATGTTTACTGCTTTTACACCCCACTGCTTGCAAATCTCTTTGAAGAAGGTAGAAGTTAGTTCTGGGGCCCTGTCAGACACTACTACTTCAGGCGTACTATGGCGACATATAACTCGTTCTAGCAATGCCTGTGCTATATCTTTAGCTGTGTGTTGAATGAGAGGGACGAGTTCCACATATCTTGTGAGGCTGTCCTTCATCACCAATATATACTTGGCCTTAGTCTCCTTGCAGGTAGGTAGAGGGCCCAGCACATCGAGATGAAGTCTCGAGAATGGCTCTAGCGGGAGAGGGTAACTCTTTATTTCTGCAATCTTTGGCTTGTTACCTTTAACTCTCTGGCATGAGACACAAGTTGTGCAATACTCTTTCACCAGAGTATAGAGTTTAGGAAATATGTACTTTTCCCTGATTCTATACACTGTTCTCTCAATACCACAATGTCCAGATGGGAGAGAGTCATGGTTAAACTCAATGATAGAATGGATCATTGAGTCAGGTACCTGGAGTAAGAATGTGCCATCTTGTGTTGCATAATGTAAAATATCGTCAATGAGGACGTGCGGAAAAGTGTCAGCCGTAACGTCCTGGTGCTGAAGAGGTTTATTGTGAGAGAGCAGAGGCTTGGCAAAATCATAAAGATCTTTCAGTCTATCGCAGGCCTTTTGTTCTCTCACAAAGTTTTCTTTTGTTAGATGAAAGCTTGTTTTTGGGAGAATTGTGTTTTGAGTGAGCGTGTACGTTAGAGGAGGGGGATTTCGGCTTAAGTAATCAGGAACTACATTCAGTTTTCCTTGTTTATAAATTATTGTAGGATTAAAATGTTGGATATATAAATTCCACCGCTCGAGTCTCCCAGAGAGTTGTTTGTGTCTGATGAGATGAATCAAAGGTTGGTTATCGGTAATGATAGTCACCTCGTAACCAAAAATGGTGTTACGGAATTTGCGCAGTGCAAACACAATCGCCAGAGCTTCCAACTCCAGAGTATGATAATTTGTTTCCGCTTTAGAAAGAGACCTAGAGATAAAGGAGAGCGGTTTTTCCTTATTGTTGTCATCTAGTTGAAATAAAACAGCTCCCAGAGCAATGTTTGAAGCGTCAGTGTTGATGAAAAAGGGTTTGGTATAGTCTGGGTAACACAACTGTGGCTGTAACAATAACTTGTTTTTAAGTATTTCAAAAGCCTCAGCTTGCTCGGGACCCCAGAAAAAAGTGCTGTTCTTTTTGACGAGGTGTGTAATTGGCTTAATAGTTTCTGAGTAATCAGCAAATGAGAAAAATAATTAAGAAAGCCTAGTAAACTGCGCGTCTCTGAGACGTTGGTGGGCGGTTTGAAAGCTGTAAGAGTTTTAAGCTTTATGGGATCTGGGCTAATACCATTTTGGGATATTTTAAAACCGAGAAAAAGTAGGGAGGTTCTTAAAAATTTACACTTCGAAAGCTTCATTTTTAGCCTGTTTTTTCGAAATGCATCAAAGACCTTCTTTATGTTTTCAAGATGGTTTTCTAGAGAAGTTCCCATGATAAGAACGTCGTCGAGGAAAACTCTGCAGGCGTCGCCTAAAAGATGATGTAAACATAACTCCATTAGCTTTGCAAAAGCACTAGGTGCATTGCCTAATCCAAAATTCAAACGGGTTGGGCAATACTGCCCTCTAGTAGTTCTAAATGCGAGGAGCGGTTGAGTTTCTTTCTCAATTTCCATCGCCGTGTAGCCCTGTTTAAGGTCAAGGGAGGTAAAGATGGAGCTGTTTCCCAAAGAGCTTAAAATATCATTAATGCAAGGCAAAGGGAATCTGGTCAAAATGGTATGCGAATTTAAGAGTCTATAGTCGGCTACTACTCTTGCCGTCCCGTCTTTCTTTGGAATGATTAGGAGAGGAGCCGAGTGTTCGCTTGAAATGGGTCTTATGTAGCCCTTGCGTAGAGAATCTTGCACCCATTCCTCTATAGTTTTTAGGTAGCGGTGGGGCAGTCTGTACTGGGGCCTGTACAGTACCTTTGGAGCGTCATCTTTGAGGGTCACTTTGAATTTCATTAAGGGACAAATAGGCACCTCGTCATCCTCTAAAGCGATGATGTCTTTATAAGACATGAGAAGATCCAACAAGTTTTCTAGTTGGTTCGGTTCTGTAAGCGCTGCACACTCATCTTCTTCATTTTTAAAAGACTCTTGAACGATTTCTTTATAAGTTTTTCGCAGTTGCGCTGCAGAAAGGCCTCTAGACGATGAGGCTAAATTTACATGTGAAGTTTCAAAGGGGGTATCATGGGTAAAAAGAGGATTTGCTGTTGTCAAAAAGGAGTTTGTTTGCAAAGTGTGATGTGCGGCGGACATATTTATAATATCCAAAAGGACCTGACCCTGTGTAACAGAGCTCATAACACTACCGATAAATATACAATTATGGAGGAATGACTTTTCAGAAGCCAAGATGAGGCGGTCAGGAGGGGGGGTGAAGGCTAAAGAAAGAGCATTTACAGACAGTGTGGTCTTTGAATAAGGATCAAGAGTGACATTTTCAATAATGCTTAATTTGTATATGGTATCTGTGTCTATCATAATATCATTTGCAAAGGTTGATTCATTTTGATATAGAGGCAAGGAAGTGTTGTGATTTACCTGAGGTTTAGGAGGGCTTTGACGTTGTGGGTATATAGGAATGAGAGGCATAGAGAGATGAAAGCTGTATCTGACCTAATAGAGATAGTGTTTTTGTGAACTTCAAATCTAATCTGTGGTTGAGTTAAAAAATTAGTTCCTAAAAGTAAATCGGCTTTGAAGCCACAAAGAGAGTCGTCAAGGACAATGAAATTTACAGGAACCAAAATGTGTTTAATGTGGATGTGCAAAATTGTGGTACCAATTTGGTTGAATGTGTCCCCTGTGATTGACTTCAAAACAATAGGAGTTTTTATTAATGGGATGTTAATGGCATATTTGCTTTCTAATTCTGAGATGAGGGAATGTCTAATGAGAGAGGAGTTTGATCCGCTGTCGACCAAAAAGCGTTTATTGTGTAAGGTATAAGAGTCAAAAGATATATCAGTATCTAGAAAATAAGCGGGTCCTATGAGCGAGTGATATGTTGCCTTTTCATCTTTGATTATGTTTGTATTGTTGGCAAATGATGAAGACAAAGTTAGTTTCGGTGGGATAGTGCTTTGAGAACTACTGTGTTTAGTGCTTGAAGTTGAAAAAGAAGATGATTTGGTTTGAGATAAAGTGATATTAGAGTTTATTTCAGGTGTGGTTTGAGTAGAAGGATTTGAAAAATCAGGTGTTGAGAAAGAGGGTTGGTGATGAGATTTAAAATTTTTGTTCTGTGGGGGTGTGTGGATCGATTCTTTTTTCTCTAAATGTGAATTAATAATGGGTGGTTGTGAGTTTGGAAAAGGAACTGCGTCATTAGTGAAAGAAGAGGAATAAGTTGCTACTTTAGGAGGAGAGAGAGAGCTCATATTTTGATTAGAAGTGAAAATTTCAACTTGAGAGGAACTAAATGGAGGGTGAGGCTGTAAATATTTATCAAATGATGGTTCTGAGGATAAACTATCTTGCACAGAAACATGAGTGTGAGAATCTAATAAAGAGTCTGAAAACATAGCCTCACTAAAATTTAAAATGGTATCTGAGGAGTCATTTTGAGTGGAAGAGGGAGGGGGAGGTGGAGTGCACTGAGAGAGATTCTCGTCTGGAATGGTTTGGGCGGTCTTAGAAGGTAAAGAGAAATCTATATTAGAAATTAATGGTGGGGAGAGATCATAGTTTTTCATCAACACAGCGAAAGAATTTGTGGAATCTTTAAATTGGAATGGATACATAATAACAGAACTAGAGGAAGTGTTTTGAAAACTATGCTGAAAATGTTGAAAATTTAGGCCCAATTTGTAATTTAAATTTAACATTGATTCCCTATCTAAAAGTAAATTTGGAGTAATATTATCTATTCTAGGGTGTGCTATGCTAGATATATTACTTTTGTCATGTGCCCTACTTAGTATTCTTTTCCGTCTGTAGGGGTTGAAAGAGCGCATTCGGACCCCTATTTCACCATCCAAACTGTTTATTGATGTCCCATAACCAATATCATGCCTAAGAGTGCTATGTGAGATGCCTACAGCATCGCTGTTCTTAACCTTCGCATCCTCTGTGCATATTTCATCACATTTTTCCATCTCTCTATTTCCTTCCTGATGCTTCATCTGCGTTGAAGCAACATCAATATCAATGCTTACACTTTCATTACTTTCCTCATTTTCCCTCCTATATGCGGCATTTTGTGCTAAACTGGAATCATCCAGACTTATGTCATATATATTACTACTACTTTCACTGTCCGCAATTGCGGTTGTAGCTTGAGAAGGGTTCCTATCCCACATCCTAGTATTACTAAAATGGGTGATAGGGTTACCCCTAGTGAGGTGTGAAAACTCAGAGTTGGATTTTCCCTTTTCGTCATGTTCTACTTGAACTGTTTCTGTTCCCATAGGTATTACTACCTCATTAAAATTATTATTTATATTAAAAGACATATTATTAAAATTTGATATATCATTAAAAAAATAAAATGGGTTATAAATGTTACTTCCATCTTTTGGCAATGGGCCAAAAGTAGGGTTAAAAACCTGAACCTTAGTTAAGTGATGAGATGTTTGAGCATGAGAACCTCTAGAAAAGAAAGCATTTTGATTAATAAAATTATTGTTTATAAAACCTACAGATCCTGCCAACATCTCATCTGGTACATCCTCTGGAACGGCTAAGGATACATCATCATCTGCAGGATACTCAGAGCTGAAATGGAAAAAAGAGATATTATGGTCCCTATCTAGTGTATCGTGTGAATGTGAGCTAAGAGAGACGGCATTGGCTGGTTCGTCTTGATCACACATATACTTCTGAACATTTTTCGCGTTTACATATTTTATATTTTTATCTCTCTTTTTATCAAAATCACTCTCTGAAGGTAACAACACCTCATCTTCAGGAGAGTTCAAAGCTTTAAAAGAGAGCGAGTTAGCGTTTTGATTTCCATTTATAGTTGCCTGAGGATCGGCTTTATTTAAATTTGTAACCGAAATATTCTGAGAGGTGTCGTCGGAGTGAGCATTTAGATGATAGCTTTCAAGCCATTTGTGTGAAATATTTTTAAAATCATCATTTTGAGCAGCGGAGCCCATGTTAACTATATGAAATTTCCTCTCAGTTACATTATTATAGTCATTTAAATAATTTATATTTTGAACATTATGCGACCTACTTTCAACATTAGTAGAGTGTGATTTAGCGTTAAAATTACTTGGAACATTAAAACAATTAGTATCTAATATGGTATGTGAAACATGGTTAGCAACATTATCGTGAAATGATTTGCATGAGGTAACACCTTTAAAATTTTCATAATTACGCTGAGCATTTAAACAATAAGAGTTTAGATTTGCATGAGAAGCATTTTCAAAGTTTACATTACATTTTGTATTATTTTTATTCATAAAAATGCGCGACTGAAAATCATTGTGATCTACATTTATAGGTGCATTCAAATTACAAGGAGATGAGGAGGGCGTTACAACATTCATATAATTAATACTTAAAATCTCCTTTGAACTTGATTTGAGCGTACAATCATATTTTGTTTTATTATACAAAAAGCCCTTTTTTATAAATGTAGTATGAAATTTAGGTTTATTGAAATGAACATTTGAAATAAAGTCACAATCTTTTTGAGAAATATTGGTAGGCAAAACATTTAAAATTGTGTTTTTACTCAGATTTTGAGAACTAACTTTCATAATATTTTCAAAATATGCCTTGTGAGTGGTGGCGTTTTTGTGATCTATCACATTGAGAATTTCGTCGAAAGCACCAAGAGTGGTGGAACTGCTACTTTTACCATATTTATTGTAGTTATCAAATTTTTGCCTCTGGGAGAGGGTTGCTGAATCATTCTGATATTTTTGTGGTGATTCGAATCGTTCTGGAGCGTCAGTATAATCTTTTGGGGAGGAGTTTTGATGGAGAGAGATTGGTTTCTCGGTAATAGATTTCTTCATATTATGTTAGGAAAACGGTTTCTTCTGAGTGTGATGTGGTAATATAATTTTTACTTTGCATTATGAGCAAGAATATTCTTGGTGAGAATTATATGCTTGTGAGGAACGTGTGCCTTTTTGAGCGTGATGTGGCAACGTTTTTATTGTTTATCAATTTATATAGTGAAATTTGCGATAAAACTTTTATCATAAAGATGAGTAACATATGCCCTTCCAATATGGCAAAATGTGAATAATTTCGTGTTGTCCTCAATTTGGACGCTTAGTAGTAAAAATAAAATTTCCCCAAGAGTTTACTTTAATTTTTACGTTAAAGAAATGGCTATTTTTATTTAAAATATTCAAAAGGGGTGAAAAATTGAATTTAAAATAATAAAAAAATTTGCAATTAGCCTTTATACTTTTTGAAACGTGAGTTTTATAACTAACCTATGTGTGCTATTGTTCCTGCGGCTTCAAGCTGGCAATCGGATGTTTGTTACTTTGCGAGATTCTTTCACAAACTTCTTGAGGTAACTTCAGAGTGAAGAGGATCGCCACTCTCCCAAATTACTTCTGGGATAATTGCTAATGATGCCTTGGGGTTAACTGCGCAAACAAACAAGCGTTTTCCAATAAAATTTTATTTTCAAATCTCAATCCCGATTGCCTAAAAGTACAAAAAAATGAAATCAATAATAGACAAAGAAAAATATAAATAGTGAAATATACATAAGGTTTCATAAAAAACTCAAAAATTAATAGGCACACCGCTCAAAAAAACTTTATATACTCTACAAAAATACTACGGTATGGACATGGTGGATATATGATTTTCAGCCACTTATAATACACCAATTTAACTACATTCATAGCTATCAACACACAAATTTTCAAATCCATGAAATGTTATAAATAAAAATTTGAGGAACAAAAATATAATAAAATTCATAAAAATTGAGGACCAAAATTACCGGTCCTGTTATACCTCGTTAAATAATAAATTTCATAAACCTGTAGTACATATCATACTGTATAAAAAGACCATTTTATTGCAAGGAGGATATACCAATTTCACCCTCCTATGAAACACAACCTAAATCTAACTTATTAGTGTACATACCACCCTCTCATATACGATGAGGAAAACCTTAAAAATGTATAAAAAAAAAACTTACATAATATCTCCCTCAAAAACGATGAGAAAAATCTTAAACATATAATCGTAACATTACTCTCAAAAATACCGGAGAGAAAACAAAAGTATTAAAAATATAAATGGAGAGTAAACAAAAAAAGTATTCCGAACCTATCTCTCAAAATACCGGAGAAAAAAAAACATTCAGAACATCCTTTCGAAAATACCTGAGAGAAAACAAAAATGTATTCAGAAATAATGCATCTCTCAAAAACCTCAGAGAGGAACTAACAAAATGTATTTAAAATAATACACACTAGAAATAATATTAAAAATATTCCAAAGAAAAAGCGTACCGCCTAAAAACATAAATTGATTTCCTAACATACATTCAAAAATAATAATACCCTCCTGAAAATTTATAGAAAATACAATATTAAAAATATTTTCAAAGAAAAAGAATATCATCCTAAAGACATAAATTGATTGCATAATATACATTCAAAAATAATAATAACCTCCTGAAAACTTATAGAAAATACAATATTATAAATATTTCAAAGAAAAAGAATAACATCCTAAAGACATAAATTGATTGCATAATATACATTCATAAATAATAATAACCTCCTGAAACTTATAGAAAATACAAATATTAAAAATACCTTATCAGGCCTAAAAATTAAATTTTCGGAGTCCCAAAAAAAAATGGAAATTTCCTGTATGTAAGGCCTGCGACTTCCTCCGAAAATCGCTACCAAATAAATGTTTTAAGTTTATTTGGGAACGTACAAAACAAAAATAATATATAAATATAATAATAATGATAATACACCACAAACAGCTAATATAAATTGAAATAATATTAATATTTTTAAAAATCCATCTACTCAAAAATGCTGTTCAAAACTCAGTCATAATAATAATAATAATAAAAGTGATATAAAAATACAGTCTCTCTCTTTTTCAACTCG
>JABUQX010005708.1:30000-55000 GCA_015478945.1 Trachelipus rathkii
TATTAAAACACTACATTTTATAATTAAGGGTAGCTTCGAGCTTTCGTGTACGGTTACGTACACCTCCTTCGGGAGACTGAGTGGCTATTATACTGTCAAGGAATGGAAGGAATTTGGGAATGATTTTGGTTGGTTGTTATTTCAGTTTTTAGTTGATGAAAGTATTTTGATGAAAGAATTATAGAATTTTGTACTGAATCGAGCCTATATTCACCTAATTGTTTATTGAAGTTATTTTTATTGTAAATGTATACTGATTCTATGATCTTTCTTTTTTGAGTATTATTTGTGTTTTTTAATATAGTGATGTTGTTTATGTTTATGTTGTGACTTGCTTGGGTTCTGTGTTGAGTGAGAGCGGAGTTTATACTGTTTTTGATGAGGTCTTCTTTGTGTTGGCTGGTTCTTCTATGGAGATCATTGGTTTCACCTATATAAACAGAGGGGCAGTTGGAACAAGGAATTTGGTAAACGCAGTGAGTAAGGGTGTTGTGGGAGGTGGGGGGTCTGAGGGAGTGTTTAAGGGTGAAGGAATTATTTTGAGTGAAGATGATTGATTTTGGTAAATGTTGTTTTGTGTTTTGATTGATTTTGTACGGTAAAGGGAGAAAAGTTTTGTGAGTGTTGATGATGGTATTGGGGGGGTGGTAGTATTTTTGTTTGGCTTTTTGGTAGGCTTTATTTATTATATAGGGGGGATAATTTAAATTTGTGAAGGTAGAAAAAAGGAGTTTTGTTTCATTGTCTAGATGATTAGGGGAACAGATACGGAGTGCGCGGATGTATAGGGCTGTTAGCGTTGCTAATTTTATATTTCTTGGTTGAGTGGAATACCAGTGGATGTAGGATGGTTGGGATGTTTGTTTTCTGTAAACTGAAAAGGTGATATGATTGGAATTATGCCAAGTTAATAAAGTATCAAGGAATGGGAGGGTGTCATTTTCCGAAAGTTCATATGTAAACTTGATGGAGGGATGTAGTTGATTGATGAAATCTAGTAAATTATTGTAATTTTTTTGTTTGGGTAAGGCGACAAACACATCATCCACGTAGCGTAGCCAGGTGGTATGAGGAGGTTGGGTGAATGGTATGATGTAGTTGTTTTCCAATAATTCCATGCATATATTTGCCAGAGTTGGTGAGAGGGGGGAGCCCATTGATAAGCCTGATGTTTGTTTGTAATATTTATTGTCGAAGATGAAAAAATTGTGATCGAGGGTTAGTAAAATGAGTTTTTTTGATCAAAGGGAATGGATAAGAAAGATTAATGTTATTGGTGGTTATATGGGTTTCTAAGAGATCTAAAGTGTATGTGACCGGGACTGAAGTGAATAATGATTTTACATCAAAACTTAAGAATTGATGGGTTGTGGGATTGAGATGATGAATTTTTTTGTATAAAATCAGGGGTATTTTTTATGTGAGCGGGGGATATGTTACCTATAAGGGGTTTGAGAATGTTCGAAAGCCAAGCGGATAGTTTATACGTATTACAATTTGTATTAGAGATTATAGGGCGGAGGGGGATATTTTGTTTGTGAAGTTTGGGAATGCCGTAGAATTTGGATAAATTGGTCATTTGAGCTTTGTTGTAAGTGTGAATTTCGGGATAGTCTTTTGTGATCTGTTTAAGTTTACTATTATAGTTATCGAAAGAGTTTTTTTGGGGGTTCTTTGTTAGGGGAGTATAGGTGTTGGGATCATTGAGTAAAGTTTGACATTTATTGATGGGTTGTGGGATTGTAAAAATATATATGCATGGAATTATTGGAAAACAACTACATCATACCATTCACCCAACCTCCTCATACCACCTGGCTACGCTACGTGGATGATGTGTTTGTCGCCTTACCCAAACAAAAAAATTACAATAATTTACTAGATTTCATCAATCAACTACATCCCTCCATCAAGTTTACATATGAACTTTCGGAAAATGACACCCTCCCATTCCTTGATACTTTATTAACTTGGCATAATTCCAATCATATCACCTTTTCAGTTTACAGAAAACAAACATCCCAACCATCCTACATCCACTGGTATTCCACTCAACCAAGAAATATAAAATTAGCAACGCTAACAGCCCTATACATCCGCGCACTCCGTATCTGTTCCCCTAATCATCTAGACAATGAAACAAAACTCCTTTTTTCTACCTTCACAAATTTAAATTATCCCCCCTATATAATAAATAAAGCCTACCAAAAAGCCAAACAAAAATACTACCACCCCCCCAATACCATCATCAACACTCACAAAACTTTTCTCCCTTTACCGTACAAAATCAATCAAAACACAAAACAACATTTACCAAAATCAATCATCTTCACTCAAAATAATTCCTTCACCCTTAAACACTCCCTCAGACCCCCCACCTCCCACAACACCCTTACTCACTGCGTTTACCAAATTCCTTGTTCCAACTGCCCCTCTGTTTATATAGGTGAAACCAATGATCTCCATAGAAGAACCAGCCAACACAAAGAAGACCTCATCAAAAACAGTATAAACTCCGCTCTCACTCAACACAGAACCCAAGCAAGTCACAACATAAACATAAACAACATCACTATATTAAAAAACACAAATAATACTCAAAAAAGAAAGATAATAGAATCAGTATACATTTACAATAAAAATAACTTCAATAAACAATTAGGTGAATATAGGCTCGATTCAGTACAAAATTCTATAATTCTTTCATCAAAATACTTTCATCAACTAAAAACTGAAATAACAACCAACCAAAATCATTCCCAAATTCCTTCCATTCCTTGACAGTATAATAGCCACTCAGTCTCCCGAAGGAGGTGTACGTAACCGTACACGAAAGCTCGAAGCTACCCTTAATTATAAAATGTAGTGTTTTAATATTAAAAGAATTAAGTGCCCCGTGTATAGATTAAAACTTAGTTTTAAACTTCCCTATTTTTATTTTAGTCCCGTGATTAAAAAATAAAATAATTTTACTATCGCTCCCATGAGTTAACACCTAGAAAATATTGAAGGTCACCAAGGGAAAAAAATCTTCTATAAATTTAAATATCTGCGTTTAAGTAGTATTATAACTATATACATAATGGTTCCCGATTACATATATATATATAATTATATATATTATATATATATATATTTATATATATATATATCATATAATATATATATATATATATATAAATTATATATATATATATATATATATATATATATATATATATATATATATATATATATATATATATATATATATGAACTTATTTCTTCTTTCTTCACCTTCCTCTTTGCCCCAAGATTGGGGGTAAGGTGCTGTACAAGCATCGGAAAAGAAAAGCAGTAGGAGAACATGACAACGTCGAAAGAAAAGCCCAGCCTTAAACGCCCCCTTCTGACATTAATTAGTGAGAGTCCGTCAACAGACAGACATCCACACCTAGAGCATCATGGGACCGGACGGACCTCACTATGGTAAATCGTCAATGTAAGGGGTTCATCCCCTGGCCAGGTGGGCCACAACCATGCCCCCATACAAAACCCCTGCCATTCTCTCCTATCATGCACCTTTATTCTTGCTCTGCAAACTCACATTTCTCTCATTCGTTCACCGACTCAGTCCACTTTCTCTTTCGGTCTCCCAGTCGGTCGGTTTCCAACACACTCTCACACCTATACATCCGCTTAACCAACCGGCTATCATTTATCCTTTCACATGACCGAACCATCTCAACATACTTTCATTTATTCCTCATATTACACCCTTTCTCTTCACATCCACAACAACTCTCTAATACGTTTCATTCCTCATTTATTAATTCTTTTCACACCTAGCATGCCCCTAAGATTGTCGCATCTGACACATTGAACTTTAGATCTAAACTTCTTATTCCAGACCATGAGTCTCACTACCAATAACAATAACACAGGTAACAACATACCCTCATGTAAGAACCTAGCGCACTCAAGACCTAGTCCCTTACATTCACCAATGTTTAATTGCACCAGCACCTTTTCTGCCATTCACAAACTTTCCTACTACACTCTGCATCATCCGTTCCCTTCTCATCCAACACATACCTAAAATTTAACACCTCAGACACTTGCTCCGCGTGCTCATACATTAACATAACTTCAACACTGAGGACTTCTCACGTCACGAACCATAACCTTTACTCTTATCTACGTTTTACTTTCAAACGCCCTCCTTTTACATACCCTGCCAAATCTCTCTACAAATCCTCTCAAATCTCTTCAGATTCGCCACACAGTACCAAAATCATCCGCATATAATAGGTAGGGCACCCTCCACATCATCATCATTCTCCATCATTCTAAACACCATTTTCCTGCATCCCCACCTCGAATTCTTTTCATAACCATCCAATAAAATTGGAATAACGCAAGGAGACATAACAACAACCCTGGTCTCACTCCGCTATTGAAATTCCTAAACCAATTCACCATTGACAACCATTTTTCTTACACACGTTTCACTATCGTCATTACATACTTTTGATTCCATTCAGAAGCCTACCACCACACCATATCTCACTAATACCTGCCATAAAAGCTTTCCTATTAACTCTATCATACGCCTGTTTTATAAATCCATAAAACATAAATATAATTTATTCTTCTTCTCCCTCATTTTCTCAATATTTTGTTTCAATGTAAAGATTTGAATCACACATCTCCTCTACCACTCCTAAAACGCACCTTGTTCTTCACCAACCAGTCCTCAGTCACGTCGACGCACCTTTCAGACCAAAAATACGGCCAGCATCAATACCGTTCCTATCAACACTCAATAAACTTATTCCCCTAAAATTTCCACAATTCCTTTTCTCCCTTACCCTTATATAAGGGTACTATTTACCCCTCTCTCCTCCAATCCCTTGGAACTATAACCTCTTGCATAAACGCTTTATTACACAACTTTCCAATCCAAATCAATCACGCATACTAAGCCTCCGCTTCTTGCTCATTTCACTAGTAATTGTTCATCTATACCTGCAGATTTACCATTCTTCAACTTTCTCACTCTAACCCCATTACCTCCTCCTTACTAATACCCTCATCCCCAAAATACCTATTCCTTTTGCACCATCAAAAACACACACATTCACTCACACCTCATCATTCTGTTAATATTGTGCAGATTTTCGAAGTGTTCCTTTTACAACTCCCCTCATCCATTTCATCAGTTACAAAAGCACCATCGCCTATTCCTTATTCTAAGCAGAATTCCCTTATTTTCATTCTTAACCTTTCCTCGGCTTCCTTCCAGAAGAGCTTCCTATTCCCTTGTATGTCTTCATTCATCCTCCTTCCAACTGTGCATTTACCTCTTGTTTTCTCCTACGTATGCACCTTTTAAGTGTTTCTTTTTTCCCTCCTTTATACTAATTCCCCAAGCATCTTCTCTTTTGAAATTTCAATCATTTGCTTTTTAGTACATTCAACCACGCTTCTTTTTTACCTTTAACTGCTTTCATCACCTCTTCATTCCACCATTCACTGTTAACATTCTTACTTCCTACTTTAGCACATCCACCCACTTCCTTTGCACTACTAACAATTGCTTCCTTCATTTGCCCCCAGATTTGTTCAGTATCAACTTGTTCACATTCAAACGATTTACTAGCGAGCGCTCTTACATACTTATCCTTATTGCCTTGCTCACTTAACTCCTCACTCTTAATTTTACCTACTTCCTTTCGTATGCACCTTCCTCTCCATCCAAGCCCCCATAACTTAATTTTAACATAGAACAACATAATGATCGATAATCCCATTCTAAACCCCTCCACTGATTTAACATCCAACACATACTCAAGCATCTCCTTCTCACCAACACAAAATCATCATACTTTTCACGATTCGATACCTCTCGTACCTACACCAACCTAGTATACTTATGGATACTCTTGTGTTTAAAGAAAGTATTACTTACACACATACACTCTCTCTTCAACAGAAATCAAATCACCTTTTACCATTCTCAATTTTTCCTCCTGCCACCTTCCAAACCACCCTGTTATACCTCCCCTTTTTTGATCACCTATCCAACCATTCAGGTCCCCCCCAACACTATCAATCTGAAGCTCCTACTTACCCCATCCAGAGCATCATTCAAATTATCCTAAAAAAATCGTACCTCTTTCAAACAATGTTCCCTCAGATGGACCATGACGTCATCAACGGCACACATCACCTTGACGCTTTCAAACTTAAATTTAACCATTAGAATTCTAGGACATCACCCACAAAGTCTTAACGCATAGCTTGGTACGACAAGTCACTCATACAAAATTGCAAGACTCCTTCTCCTCCCCTCTCATTCTCTTTCACACCAGCACGTACACATTTCACACCACACCATCAACTTCACGTTTCCTTCAATCTTTGTTTCAGTCACAGCGAGCAAATTAAATTTGCCCTCTTTCTAAATACAACCATCACCTCTCTCCTCTTCTCCCAACATTTATTCCTCTGAAAATTCCATGTACCCATACCATTCATACAATTTCGCCGAAAGATTAGAAGGTCGTTTAGGTGATCACGACCCATTACTCCGAGGCATCACATCAGCGATCTCCCTAGCATAGAGATAGGTGGTCAGTGCGGGCAGCCAACGCAAACTAGGCACGCCCCTTAGTCGACTTCTACGACACGCAGGACAGTACGATGTGGCAATTCTTCTCCCCACACATAGGGATATGGGTAGTAGGGATGTCTGTAAGGTGTTAATCTAGAAGTGGGGCTGTGTTACTTTTAATCATGTGTATAAGTGAAATATGTGGATAATGGTGGTTAGTAATATGTTGCCTGGAGGATAAGTGTGTAAAGAATATGAACGCAAAAGAGAAAGACGCACCATTAAAATGGGAGGTAATTTCAACGCTTCGAGTATGCGTGTACTCTCCCTCGTATATATATATATAATACTATATATATATATATATATATATATATTATATATATATAATTATATATATAATATAGTATATATATATATATGATATATAATATATAATTATATATATAATATTTATAGTAATACTATATATTATTATATACATATATGAAAATTATTTATTCGTAATTTATTTCTATATGTATATAATTATGGTAATATATATATAATATATATACTATATATATATATTATTATAACCGATATATATTATAATATATATTATATATATATTATATATATATATATATGATATATACTATATATATATAATATGATATATATATATATATATATATATATAGTATATATATATATATAAATATATATATATATATATCATATATATATATAGTTATATATAACTATATATATATATATATATATATAATATATACTATATATATATATATATTAATATATATATATATATATATATATATATATTATATATATATATATACTATATATAGAGCTGTATCAAAACGTGGGCTGCTAGATTTCTCGAGATGGTGAGGAGTAAACCAGTCTTAAGGTTTAGCATCATTTCAACTAAAAGTACTTAATTAACACTAAAAAATGAGACGTTGTTAGCATAAAAAAAACTTTGATATTTTTTGTCAGATTTCTTTTTGTGCAGTTGTCGTTTTAATGGTTTATATAGATAATTTCTTTTGAGTTTTTGATGTGTCAGATACAGATAACCATGTTTTCATTGTCGAATGTCTTGCAGTCATATAAAAAGTTGGTGAATTCCTTTCTTCTACATCTGTATGATCCATACTTTCAACGGTTGTATTAAGGCATTGAGTTCACAGATTGCCAAAAGTATGACAAGCGCTTGCAACATACACGATTTTTTTCAGATGCACTTTTATTCTTTCAATTTTATTGCTAATTGAATCACTGCAATATTTACATTTTACTTTGCTGGTGGCTCAGACATTCAGAACTTCAGTCCATTCATTTCCTAGTTTTCTTCTGGATCCAAGAATATTTGGCATTACTGTTATAATCAAACGTATAATAACTTAGCAAAATTGAAAACAAGCAATTAAATTAATATTAAATTGCAGTTATTGCTGAAAAGGAAAGAAAAAATGAAAAAAATCAATTTTTCCCATTTTTTTTTCGGGTTTTAGGTGAAAAAAGAAGAAAAATTGATAAGATGAGGATTGAGTGTATTAGAGAGTTGTGTGGTGTGAAGAAAGGGGTAAATGAGAGAATAAATGAAAGTAGGCTGAGATGGTTTGGTCATGTGGAAAGGATGGATGATAGTCAGTTGGTTAAGCGGATGTCTAGTGGTGAGTGTGCTGGGAATTGACCGGCTGGGAGACTGAAAAAAAGTGGATTGAGTCAGTAAAGGAATGCCTGGAGAATAAAAATGTAAGTTTGGCAGAGGCGAGAAGAAAGGTGCATAATAACAATGAATGGCGTGGTTTTGTGAAGGGGTATGGCTGTGGCCCACCTGGGCCAAAGGATGAACCTTACATTGACGAGATGCCATAGTGAGGGTTCGCCGCGGTCACGTGAAGCTCGGGTGGATTTTCTGACTGCATCGAGTTCTCACTAAAAGGTGTATAAAGTGGGCGGTAAGGCTGGGCTTTCATTTTGACCTTCGTCATGTTCTTCAACTACTTTTCTGTTTCTGGTGCATGGTACGCACCTTACCCCTAGTCTTGGAGAGAGAAGGTGGGTGATGATGATGATGATGATATATATATTTATATTCTTTCACATCTGTTTTAAATTCATATAGTCAGGTTGTGTTTTTTTTCTATACTGTTTCAAACTTTGCTTTTCAGTTTGCAAGAAAGGACTGTGAGTCCATCTCTTATTAGTCAACCTCCCACTGCCAATATTAACGCTTCTGTACCAATGGGGATGAACGCGGCATCTACTGGACCTTCTCCAAACACTGCTCAACATAATAGGCCTATTCCATCTCCCGGTCTTCCTCACACTGGATCTCCTATTCCTACACATCAACAACCTAATCAGGTGAATCTTGCTTTTTTAAACTATATTATGGTATTGTATTGAGTTTTCAGAGAATCTTTTATGTCTAGATCAGTGGTTCCCAAACTTCATATTATCCTCAAGATTGCTTAATTTAAGGGTGCCGCGGCACACACCTTGGTAACCACTGGTCTAGGTTCTTATTTTTTTTTTCAGTTGACTAGACCTGTTGTTATGAATCAAACTCCACCATCACAACCAATGCAAACTCAATCACAGGTTCCTGGTGAGTGAGTTTTTCATTATTTCAAATATATTTTCATATTTTTACGCAAATTTGAAAATTTACAGTATTTAACTGTGATTATATAATTTAAGGTGGAATAATGATACGCCCAGGACAACACATGCCTCCTCAAGCTAATGTTGCAATGAATACAAGACCTAATAGATGGCCCATGGGTAAGTAAATATTTTTATCTGTATTTATAATAAATTGGAAAAAATTATATTATGACCTTAAATGTTGTAGGTAATACTATGATGGTTCCAACTCAGCAAGCAAGCAATCAGAACCCTCAAATGCAGCAGGTTCCACAGCAACTTCAAACCGCCCAGATGCCCCATGGTATGTCTTTTAACTCTTCTCTGATTTTATGGAAAACTGGTATAAACTTTTTTTACTTATAAGATTTATTTTTGAATATAAATGTATGTCTGCTATATTATGTCAGTTGCATCTGTTGACAATATTTTAATATTTTAAGATGTTTTTTGTTTGAATGACTTATCTTTGTTCTCAAGTGTATATAGGGTTTCTTATAAAAAAAAAAAAAGTTCTTTTGTATGAACCGAAATTATTTAAACTGTTAAAAATTTTCTGCCTATGTGTTATGAACCTACTTCTTTTGAAGCCAGCTAGAGAGTCAAGTCACATCAGATTACCATCAAAGCCGATGGCTCTCATAATCATCCTATCAACCCAACCATATCGGCACTGACTACTTGATTCCTTATAGAGTCTTAAGTTGATCTAATTGTAGGATCTCCATCCACGGTTAACTAATGTGTTTTTGTCTCACTTTTGGTGTGACGTCCAACCAACATATTGGACATAAGAGACTCTTTATACTCTCTCTTTAGAGTAATCAGAGTTTGAGGTAATGGTAGACAGAAGGTCAGAGCTGGATTAGGGTTTGTCTCCACTATTATTAAAGTAACATAGAATCACCTGAATCTAAGAAATTATAATGTACATTACAGAACAACGACTTCAGTTCATAACCATTATTAGCTCCACGAATCATCAGCTAACATCAACAAAGTTTCACACGTAACAAAGTAAAGTAACTAACATAACATACAAAACGTAACCTATTCACACTTTGTCAGCATAACTTAACAGATCAACTAGCTTTAACTTTTACATTACATTGTTAATATAATATAAATAATTTTCAATTGCTATATACATACTTCATAGATTTTAAACTCGCTTTTGTATCCTCGTATGTACTGTGGTGCACTTACTCTCGATCTCTCAAAACTCTTGTATGGGATTATTACTCCATAAATTTATTCATTTATAAGTGTTTATAACTTAAAAATTCTGCATTTTTATTAAATGACACCAATATTCTTATATTAAACGAGTAGTAGATTAGGACTGTATCAGCTAAATCAAGGGAATATATAATATCCACAAGTACAGACTAATAATAAGACACTAATACGCTTCCACCACTCACTATTCTCCAGCTATGATTATCCATCGCACTGCTATAGAATGCCTAAATGGAATATAAGTTGAGATTTACCTATTATAATTTTCAAGTCTTATCTCGATATAATTTGAGCGAAGGAGTGAAAAAAAAATAGAAGGATATTTCTTACACTACCAAACTGATCCAGGGCGAAAAGGAGTAAATTGTTATAACGATAGCACAGTATTTCTATCCCATTAATCAAAAGCTACACAGGCATAAAAATACCACTACTGGATATGGAAGATATAATCAATGTTTAAAACAACAAATCTTCTATTTAATTAGTTTGACAATACCTTAGGCAGAGTCACGAATAAAAAAGCTATGTAAATTATGAGAGAGGTTTACTCAGTAACAACGTAAATTTGTAATCTTAAACATAAAACATTACAAAAACGTAAGGATCTTTATACACACCTTTGTCCATGACATTTGAATAAGTATCAATGGGGGGATAAAATTCTAACAGATGCAATTTAAGTTAAGGTTTTACTACATCTTAATTTATCATTTGTATTATATTGTAAACAAAGTATTAGTATATAGTCATATTACTTTGGTCTAGATATTATCAAAACAATTGTCAATCCTAGGCGACATATAAATCAGACTGCACAGTGAGATACGAAAATATTGTTTAAACATTTAATTATAAGTAAGAACATTCCATATCATTAATACCACATGAAACTCACAATATAATAGTATCATACCACTATTAAATTCACAAATTATCATATCCTCATTTGACAAATTAGTGGGTATTTGAACCAACAACAACAATTGAATATAGTGAAATCCCTAACATTTTCACAATAAGTAAACGGACCCCCTCCCTCCCATGCACATGCCTAAAAAACAATATCACATCCTTCAATTGTATCCCAATTTACCAACATGACTAGTCAACAGCTAAAGCAGTAATTATCTTACGACAAAATATACCTTTAACAAAATGACCAATTTCTATCAAAGATAGGCGACACTTATCTTGTACATACTATGAGACACTAACATAATATCTAAAATGCAACTCCATCATCAAATTATATAGCATCAATTCTCTGAACTAAATAATTACATCTAGAAAAATTCTCAGATAGAAGCCTAACGATTACGGGGTGATCAAGCAGCAAATAACCTTAAAGCTTTTAGTATTTTTACCACAAATTCTAACACATATAAGCTTTCAGAGATATTAACAAAGTGAGATAGATTTCAACGAAACGTATCATTTAATATTTAAGAGTATCAGCTCTTTGATATTTTACACAATATTTATACTTTGGTAATTAATTTAAAAATTAATTCGTTCACAGAATTACTTCAAATATTATTATTAATAATTTGTATTAATTATTTTAATTATTATTAATTTGGTCACATAGAATTCGTCGACAACTTCCAATAACGCGGAATTGACGACGAACTTTTCAGCACTCCATCAAGACTACACAACTAGTGGGACACTATAGTCAGTAAACATGATCTTCTTTTGAGAGGGTGGACATCACTTAAAAAACGTGAGCACACAATGTTCATTAAGGCGTGTGAAAAAAGATAAAATTAAGCTTTGGAGGAGGAATAGCAACAAGAAGGGGTATTACATTACATGAGCATAAAAAGATAGCTTGCATTTGATTCATGACAGATGATGATGAAGTTCAGATTAAAACTCCTCGATTACATAGAACGGAGTAAAAAATTGTTTCGGATGCGTCATAGCCATGGGTAATTTGTCATCAAAAGCAAACACACACAAAACACTTGACAACACACCTTAGCTACCGGCTTTCCATCAATTAACCACGCACAATAATTATTGACAACCTTTATTAATACATTTCCGTTTTTTTTATTATTTTCTTTAAGTTTTTAATTATTCTTCTTATATGATATATAGTACTATATATTATATTATATATTATAACTATATATATATATATATATATATATATAGAACTAGGTACGTGATTTTGTACTTATAATAATAATAATAGGTATCTACAAAGTTTAGTTTTTAAGTATAATATAATATATATATTAATTTGACGAGTTAGTAAGGAAATATTGTTAATAATACGTAATAATATTTTTCCATCAAAACATTCCAATATAAACACATAATTTCAGTGTAATACGATTACCTAAACAGATTGGTCGTGAAAATGATTTAAAATTATTTTATTTTTTCAATATATTTTCACCTAACTTTCTATTTTCTTATTAATTTTTTCTTTTTCCAGTTTTTATTATTCTTAATTCATTCGTGACTTATATTAATTAATTATTTATTAGAATAATATATATATCTATATCATTATAATAATATATAATATATATATATATTATATTTATGTGTGTTGTGTGTGTGTGTGTGTTTGTGTGTGTGTTGTGCATTTTAGACGTAGTTGTACCGACCATCGCAATTTTTACCCTTCCATGTAACAGATGGCTTTGCCGAAATTCATGATCATTGTCAAGAGAACAAAGGCAACAGATGCTCATAGTAATTGACTACCGCTCTCTTTGTTTATTCCCCTTCAAAGAATCTTTACTTTATCACAACGCACCTTATCTGAATAATGACATGTTTCTCACGTTCTTTGTATCCAACCTCTCAAGAGAGCATTTTACCGACTTATGTTCTAGTTGTGAGCCTGCAGGCGAAGTGGTCGCATGCGTTATTGGTGTTGTAAGATCTAATTATGTATGTTATTTGATATATAATAATAGTTATAATATAAATTTAAGTAATAAATAATGAATAAGTGAATTTTTGAATATTAACTGTACGTTTTTGTAATATGTAGCTATAGACAAATAGTGAAAATAAAACTGATTTAAATAGATTAAATAAATAAGATTGTCGTAAGACTATTACTGTTGTGTTAACTGACTATATTGTGTTAGAATTTTGGGTTATCAGTTAGTTTTTTGCTGAGTATGTAGGCCTTATCCGAGAATCTCTCCTCTCACTAGTGTAAAATACGTTTATTCATCAAGTTTCAAATAATGTTTATTTGATATGAGTTGCATTTTGATATAGGTAGTGTCAATTCATAGTTTAAGATGTTGGCATCTTTGATAGGATTGGTCATTTGTTAAGGGATCTTTGTAGGTAATATGCTTTAGCTGTGCCTGGTATGCCTTGGCAAAGGTTGGGTACATTGAGTTTTTGTATGGTGTTGTTTAGCTACTTTACATTTGATAAGTATCGACTTTGTGAATGGTTAGGCAAGATTATTCATGACGTGGAGGATTATGTAGGTTTGTCGTTGTACAATTTATAAATTCTAAGTTCAGGTTATGTTATGTTAGTTTATTAATGTTAAAACATTGTTATGTTTAGCATATTATTCGTAGGTCTTGTATGATACTTAGACAAGGTTATATGAAATTTCTTTGTTAAATATTACAATGTTAATGTAAATTAACATTGATCTGTTCAGAGTTCATGCTTGCACAAAGTGTGAATAGGTTCGTTTTTGTATGTTATGTTAGTTACTCTACCGTTGTTAAGTGTAGAACTTTGGGATTGATAGTGCTAGCTGTTTATTCGTGCTTAAGGTATGCTAGGTTTTGTCATTGTGTATCATTATATCCTTAGTTCAGGTGATGTTATGTTTAGCTTTATATATTATGGGAAAACCTTTGGGCCTCAGTTAGCATATTTATTCGTTGATCAGCTGTAGTAAGAACTTTATTTTTATGTCTTTGTTTTTCCCTCCACGATGCTACACGAAATGATCCATCTAGTGATCTTAGATAATACATAATGGAAGGGTAGGAGGTGGGGTGGGGTAAGTTTGAATTAACTTGATTTTACTGAATTTAACCTGCTATTCTCAAACGGTAATGGTTAAAAAGTGGCAAAATATTAAAGGGTTACAAAATACATAAAATGAAATAATTAATTTAGTTACAAAACGGTGATCTACACACATTATTGTTGATAGCAAATTTAGGCATAAAATAAACATATATACATCTCCCACATTCACACACCACCACACTACATTTATTGAGACGATATTAGTTTGTTATACTCCTTTGTCAGGGTATTTGTTCTCTAAGGATAGGCTTCTACTCACCCATGTTAATTGTTAGGGATTACCCACCCATTGATTTCCCGCTCGTAATAGAGCTAGGAACGTCTTTTCGCACAAACATTCGGTCTGTGAGAAATAGTGTATATTAAGGACGCACCTTTTACTTTTTCTTCTCTACCCTATGTATGTACTTTTATTCTTAGTCCCTTTATTTTCTACGTTACTCTACTATAAAACCCCTCGTTGACACATTAATAGATGTGGACTTTGTTGATCTGTTTTGTTTATTGAGCTCTGGAAATATTGTTTCAATTCCGCTTGTTGAAAAAAGACTCTTCTTTACCGGGAGGGTTGGAGTAGTAAGCTTAGGGAGGAGTGGTTAAGCATACGGGTATATTGTGGTAACTCACAAGTTTTCATAAGAATTTCTATTTTTCTTTTCGTTTCATTTCGCTGACTTGTATGGTTTGGTCGCTTTAAAGCTTTTCAATATAGAGACCCTACATAGCTTACCGTTAGCACATCAATATTCGTGACAATCTGAGTTAGTATTTAGTTAATTCTTTAATTTTTAATGTTATTTGTATCTCCGCATAAATTAATGATCAAGTTAGGATCACATCTACGCCGCATCAATAGACTGCTCAATACGCTAGAGTCATCGTCCTTTTATTTCTCTCTGCTTACCTTAGGGTTGGCCATCTCAACAGCTGACTACTAATCGTTATGATAGCGAGTTGTCAACTTTGCTCTGTGTCTTTCTTCGGACTTATAAGTGTCTTGAAGAACAATTTCATACAAGGAATCCAGAATTGGACCTTAGCAATACTTCATGACATCACAAATTCCTTTTTTCAGCACGGAGTGTGATTCTTGTCCTCTGTTTACAGTTAAAAGATGAGGATATGACTGTAACTGAAATCAAAATTCTGGGGTAAAACTTTATGTAGATGGTTACGTCATATATTATAATAATGAATAATAATTACAAAAATACATAATAGATAATAATAATAAATAATCAATAAAGATAACTAAAATAAATATTATAAGTTATATTATATTATGTATATTATTTTATTATTATTAATTATATTATTATTATTATTATTATTATATATTTTTATTTAATTTCTTCTTATCAGGGAATATCTTCAGAATTGGATCTGTATTAATCTTATTCCACTTGATTTTGTTTAAGGGGAATTGTTTGTATAAGGGAAGTGATAAGAAATCAAATAATATACAAATTTAAAGGTTGGTGATGGAACTGATCGTTCATTATTTGATTTGACATTTGGGATATATATATATAATATATATATATATATATATAATAATATATATAATATCAAATATAATATATATATTATAATATATAATATAATATATATATTTAATAATAACTATATTATTAAATTAATATATATACATTATAGTATTATAATATATATTAGTATATACTATATACTATAATACTATATATATATATATATATATATTATATATATATATATATATAATGTGTGCGACTGAGAAATTAAAATAATGGAAAGCAAAAATAAAAAACAAAATGTAAATTCGACGTCATCAAAATAACAAGCTCTGATTGGCTGTCCGTGCGATTCTGCTTATACTACTATCGTATACCACTACAGTTCAAATTCCTGGCTCAAAACAACAGCAGATTCAAATTACTAAAGAGAAAAATATTTCATTTTATGAAATTGCTATTCCGACAAAAGCGATTTTTTTAAAGAGAGTTAACTCCATCTTTCAACATTTTTTATAGTTTAGTAAAAAGTCAATTTTTGTTGTCATTGTTAACCGTAAAATTGAGACAACTTTAAAAGCACCGTTGTACTTATCGTATTTAAACGCCCAAACGTTAAAAGTTTTGTTAAACGTTTTTGACAAATATAGTTAACACATTCAAACTTTATTTGTACTGTAGCATTTTAATGTTTTCATTTTGTTTTGAAGAGCCGACCACACTAACGAAGGGCATATGCAGTCCCTCCAGGCAGACAAAATACTACATTTCAGGCTATCACGAGCTCAAGGCAAGTGAACCACCTGCGTCGAGAGCCCGTGATACTCTTCCCATTTTAAAGCATATCGTAAATAAAACTTTATCCGTTAAATTATTTATTTTCCTAAAATTTGGAACATTGTTTTTTTTTTGTTTTTGTTTTTCAACCTTTAGACTTTAAAATTAAATCGTATGTAACAATATTTTCTTTAACAAAATATCTTACATCATTTTGAACAAATCTTTGTCAATATTTGAAGATAAAGTTTACAGTAAATTTAACTCAACTTTTTCGCTTCCTAATTTGAATGAGATTTTTTTATAAGCTTTTAAAGTAAAGCGAAATTTTGACATTTTTTCTTCCAGAAATATATAGAACTTTCTATTAACCGTACCAATAATATATATATATATATATATATATATATATATATAATCTCCTTTATTTCACTCCTTATTGCCGGTTATTCTTTGCATTAATACTATTTCGTTTCATACTTTTTTCGTTCTCATACCTCTATATTACCATTTTCTGCATTCCTTTTATTTTATGTTTTCAAGGCCATTTCATTTCCTAGTTTTATCATGGCTGTCATCGCTACTTATTTCCTACCTTGACGTTTTTTTCTTTTCTATTCACCTTACTCCGGAATCCCACGGCTCACTCAACACTTTCAAAACCTCTTCCAAAATACTCTGCCAGGGGTTCCTCATCAAAGTCATGATATCAAAGTCATGAGATTTTTTCATTGAATACTCTTCCTATTAATCATCTCACTCTATCTACTTCAGTTTTCTGTCACATGGAAGTAGGTCTTTCATCTACCATCATTACTTTTTCTTTCTATTCTTTACTGTGGTATTTCCGCACCTCTAAATTATTACCAGCCCACCCACCACCTCTCTCGCTGACTACCCTTACCATTTCCACACGGAAAAAATATCGTTGAGTATACTAATGTATTTTAGATGCTTTTCATATGCCATTGTCGCGCTCGAAACATCTGATCGTTATTTTTTTTTACACGAACTTATTATGTATGACTATATATACTGTCGATATGTACATATTATCGACACTCTCTCATCTCACCGTATGTGTCTATAGCTGGTATAGCTCCTCACACGCCTCACCTAGGTCAACATGTTAATCATACAGACTACTATCCGCCAGTACGAGTCCAGGTGTCGAAAATCCGCAGATGGAGAGGCAAAATCTTGCTTTGAACTCACCCCCATTCATGCTCCACATACATGACCATGTCCATTAATTTTCTTCTAACGATATATCTTTCTTTATGTTCTATTAAGAAAGTGTTCCTAATCTTATTTACCATGTTAAATTTAGATATATATATTATCTCTTCCATTGCACACTGAAACCAGTATTTCTAGTAATGAAAAAAATCACGGTAAACGCTATAGTCAGTTTAGCTGACACGTATGTTGAATGGTTACAAGGCAACCTTTCATTACAGTACTTGATTCCAATTATCTATATTAAAAACTCGTTTCTACACTTTCCACTATCTCTGCCTCATTGCTGGCCAACAGTATACCATCGTAGATTCATCCCTCATCTTTGGGGCGGGCGCGGATTATAAGGGAGACCGAGTGGACTCTCTCTCTCTCTCTTCCAGTGATTTTGAAAAATTTTCGATTTCTGATTTTCATTTTTTATTCATCTATATCGGGTATAAGTCAGCTCACGAAAGTTCGTGATCGGGACAGTGCATTCGAATACCCTCACATTCTCTTCAAACACTTTACACGCTCACTAAGGGGTTTCCGCCGTTGAGTTCAATTAAATGAGTTTGTCCATTTACTATCTACATTCTTTTCGTGCCTCGTTGAAAACGGGCTACACGTATCCCTTCTAAACTGTGTAGTACATTTATTGTAACTTTACTCTAGATACAATAGGTCCCTATATTTCATTTAGAGCTTCCTAACGCTATCTTGATGTGGGTGCGTATGTGGATACTAGAATTATGTCATGTGTTTCTTGACACATCACGCTCTTATTTAAGTTAGTCAACACGTTTTAGTCTCACAAACCGCCCATTCAGCACTATTAGTTGTTTTATATAATAATTTTTCCTCAAAACTCTTCCGTTATAATTAGATTTTTAATCTACTATGTTCGATTCCTACTCCAATACAGGTTTAATAACTTAACCATATTGTCACCCTCCTTCTAGTACCACGTCAACGGTTCATGGGCCTCAATAATAATGGCTATATATGTACAGCATGTCTTTTCAGGGGATCCTTGGTGCGTAAGCCCTTCTAATCTCTCATATCCAGTGTACATCAACCTAACAAACTCCTAAATATATCAAGTTTTTCCTCTCTAATCAAATCAGTTAGAAATCTCCTCCTTTTATAGAGAGAATGCTCCCATTAATGATTTGCAATTGCGGTTACGTTTCTTGTATTTTCGTTAATAAATCCTTTAATTTCATAGCACCGTGTGAGCCATACTCAGTCTTTTGATTTATTAATTATAATTAATAATATATATATATTTATATAAATAAGTTAGGTGGACTTTTCAAGGATGAAAAGAAATAAACGCTCTAAGCTGGAGATAGATTAATATTAAGATTCAAACTCTGCAAACGATACTGATGTGCAATAGCTAATATTTTACAAATTACTATGAATATAACAAAACAACATTTCTTAAACACCTATTGTAACAGTTATATAATTAATTATAGTGATGCCTTATGGATGAAATGCTCTGCTTAAAATATAATACTAAGCAGGAATATCCATAAGCCAATATAAAAAACAAAGATACAGAAACAGACACGTATAATTACCAATCTGTTAGCGATAGTATTGCTGAATTTCTATCATGAATTGATTCTTTTGCTTCATAACAGCGCTGAAGAGTTTTTGTTTCAAGAGGTGTATAAAGCACTTCTAATCATTGATCGATAAGAATATCAAAAGATGAAACAGCTTGGACTCAGATCAAGATTATCTTATACTGGTTTTTGTCAAGCATGACAATTGGGTATAAAAGTTTTCATATCTTTAGCAGAAGTCTCCAGGGAATTATCTTTAGGCATGCCCGTCAACAAGGTGTAGCTAAGTGAGAGTTTAATCAGTGGTGCAGATAAATCTCATTTACGTCGAATATAGAAGCAAACTCTCCCTGAAAGGGCTCAGAAGATTTTGTTTTTTGAAGCATTAAATTTGAGATTATTACCTAATAACCTAATCTTACATATATATATATATTATATATATATATTATATATATGACAAGCATATAATCTTTTTCCAATATAGGAAATGGTGTTTTATGTGGTAAATAAGTTTGTGGTTGGTGAGTGTAAAATACTAGTGTAGTTCTAATACGAGCACACTTGAATCTCAATGGCTAATAATAACTGGTTATAAAAAAATAATATTATATTACTACTAAATAATATAAAGTGCTATTAAGAGCAATTATGGATATGATTAGTATTATTTTATTATATACATATAATAGATATTAAAACGTGTATGCTTTAAACTATGTACTTGTAATTAAATAACATATATCTTAATATATATATAATATAATAATATATAATACTAACTATAATAAAAGGATTATATATATTATATTTATATAGTATATATACTATTAATTAATATTAGTATACATGTTTGCTAATAACTACAAAAAACTTAACTCATATCCTCGCTATCCTCACTCCGTCATCCGCGGATAGTGGATTTTAAAACTTATAATCCGCAATACGCGGTACGCGGATAGATGAAAATCACTTATCCGCTATAACGCTCTAGCATAAGAATAATTTGTATGGGATGTGATTATTATCTATCGTTTCAGTTTAATATGTTGGTATCGAATCTCATGGGGACCTCATTATATGATAAATTATATATATTATAATATATATATATATATATTTTATATATTATATATATATCATATATGAATATATATATATATATATATATTATATTATATAATATTAATATATATATATATATATTAACATTTATTATATATATATATATATATTATTAATATATATATATAGTATTATATATATAATATTAATTTATAATATATCTTTATATATATATATATAAATTATAATATATATATATATATTATACACTTATTATAATATATTATATTATTATATATATATAATATATATATATATAAATTACTTATAATATAATATATGTATATATATATAATACTATATAATATATTAATATATATTAATATATATGTATTATATAATACTATATCTATATGATTATATTAAATATATATATATATAATTATATTATATATATATATATAATATTTAATATATATATAATAGTATATTTAGTATATATAAATATAATATATATATATTATATATTACTATATTAATATATATATTAATTATTATATATATATATATATATATATATATATATATATTATATATATATA
The DNA here is from genome assembly GCA_015478945.1 of Trachelipus rathkii. Lineage (NCBI taxonomy): Eukaryota > Metazoa > Arthropoda > Malacostraca > Isopoda > Trachelipodidae > Trachelipus > Trachelipus rathkii. The sequence continues at coordinate 51,266 of JABUQX010005708.1, forward strand.
TTATTAAATTAATATATTATAATTGATATATATAATTACTATTAATAATATATATATAATATTATATATATATATATTATATATAATCACATTTATTGTGTGTATTTATTATATAAAAATAATTGGGTATTTTTTATATTTATGACATTGAAAAAAAGGAGCGTTTATGTAAGTAATTATTATAAACATCAATATTCCATTAATTTGCTTACTATATAATATGCTACACGTGTTGCTAAGCTATTGTATATATGTAAATTGCTTAATACTTTCAATATATATATATACAAAGAAAAGATAAAAAATTTAAAAATTATTATACATATTCAATTATAATATATATTCTGTATTTAATATTAGGCTAAGAGTGGTGTCTGCTCAGGATATCAGTGTAATTTTATTCACACTCATAATATATTATATCCGCTCAGGAGTACCGCGTATAGTTGCGGATAAGTTTATATAATATATACTATATAATATATAAAATATACAAATATTATCCGTGGATTGAGTCTTGATTGCTAAGAGCCTGTTTAGATTTTCCTTTTTATTACAAGTTATTAATTTATGTAGTTTTTAAGGTCTTGTTAAAATATTGATATTATTCTTCATATTTACTATATATATAATATTATATTTATATAAATAAAAGCGTTGGCGACCGGTGTGATAAGGATTAGAAAGGAAAATTGTATCCGATGGCAATCATGAATGGAGAGTCATCTTTCTCTAAAAAGGAGGAGTGAATTCTACTTATTTAGATATTGATTTAGAGGGAAAAAACTTGGATATTTTAGGAGTTTGTTAGGTGATGTACCTGGGAGAGGGTATTAGAAGGCTGTACGAGGATTTAGAAGACATGGTGTAGCCATTATTATTGAGGCCTGAACCGTACAGAAACATGATTTAGAAATTATTTATAAACGAACTAATAGTGCGTGTGACACTAAAAAGAGCGTGAGAAACAATGAGCATAATCTAGGTATACGCACCACATCAAGGTAGATCTCTAAATGGAAATTAGGATTTCAGAGATAAGTTACAATAAATGTACGACACAGTTAGAGGGGAGACGAAGATAGTAATGGGAAACTTAAATACTCACGACGTAGGAACGTGCAGAGAGAGGGTGAGGGGTGAGTTGGTACTGGGAGTGTTTGGTTTGGGAGAGAGAAACGTAGAATCCGAACATCTGTGTGATCTTGCAATGAGAAATAACATGGAAATTAGGAACACTTTCTTAGAACATAAGAAGAGTAAGAAATGGACATGGTATAAGTGGAGCATGGAAGAGTCAAAGAAGATTTTCCTCTCCATCAGCGGGATTCGAACCTGGACTCTGCGTAGCTGAGTTAACAGTGACCGGGCGCTCTAACCACTAGACCATACGTGGAAAAGTCGATGATCGATATGATTCTGAAAAAAGATAAGAGAGTTTTCGGGGATATGAAAAGCATGCCAACGATTTTCCTGGATTAATATCACAGAATGGTGCTGTTTAAATTGAGGTGGAAACCACAGTAAAGAATAAAGAAAAAAGAGAGAGAAAGACACTGTCTGGAGAAACTGAAGGAGAGGAGAGTAATGGAAGAGTTCAATGAAAAAAATCTCATACTGTAACATGGGAGAGGAACCCTGGAGGAGAATGGAAGAGTTTTAAAGTGTGAGTGAGCCGGGTTGCGGGAGAGGTTATAGAAAAGAAAAACGTCAAGGTAGGAAAAAGTAGGATGACAGCATGATAAAACTAGGAAATGAAATGCCTTGAAACATAAAAATAAAGAATGCAGAAAATGGATAAGGGTGAGAACGAAGAAAAGTAGAAGAGAATATGTAATTGCAAGAAACCGTGCAGAAGATGTAAAAAGATGAAGTAAAGAGTACGTGAATTAGAATAAGGGGAGAACTGACGGAGGACATTAAGGGCACCAAGAACTTTTATATTGTATGGCTAAGGCTACGATAAGAAATAAAGAGCCCAAAACGTATATTACATTGAACAAAGAGGGAGATCAACCTTTGGAGGAAGAAGAGGTAGCGGAGAGATGGAAGGAGTATTTTAAGAAGTTGATGAATGTTGTTGGAAGAGGGGATGAACGGGGATATGGAAGGGGCGCTCACCAGAGCTATACAGGAACAGGAGGAAATAGGAATGATTGAAATAACAGATGTAAGAGAAGCGCTTAAGAAATTGATAAATTGATAGAACGTAGGATATGACGGGCTGAGTAACGAGCTATTTAAGAAGGGAGAAGGAATAGCTAGTTGGTTCATGGAAATTCTCAAAAAGCTTAGGAAAAGGGAGAATCCCTGAAGACTGGAGAAAAGCAATTATATGCAATACAATTCTAGAGAAAAGACTAAGGATAAGGGTTGAGGAAAAAATTGGAAAGTGCAATATGGCTTTAGATCAGGAAAGAGCATAATAGACTTGATATTTTACATGAAGATGATAATAGATAAAGCATAGAATGAAATGAAAAGATATATGTTGCATTAATAGATTTGGAAAAAGAATAGAAGGAGATTGTGGAGGGTATTGGAAGATCCGGAAAATGACACACCGCCGAAATTGATTGAGGTAATTAATTAAGGTCATGTATGAAAACTTGACAAACATTGCGAGAGATGGAAGTAGTTGGGAGAGATCGTTTGATGTGATAACTGGGGTGAAACAGGGCGGTGTTATGCCACCGCTACTCTTTACATTATACCTGGATAGCTGCCTAAAGGGATTGTACTACGAAGAATAGAGAACACAAACTGTTGCACGTGGATGAGATATATATGGGGTGAACTGCACCAAGAGTAGTGCGGGTGTTTAAATGCCCCGAATTTTGGTCTTCTTGTCATATCAGCATTAATCGCGTGGATTTGCTGCCTAAGGGTTGTACTACGAAAGAATCGAGAACACAAATGTTGCACCGTGGATGACGCTGAGCTTTGTGATAATTGATTGCTATAAGATTGGTGGAGTACTTACAAGGAGCCATGGATAGGGTCAGGAATTCAGGTAGTGTTAGTCCGTTATCGTGGGACAGATGTATTGGAAAATATCTAATTATTATATCTCCTAATCCTTCCCGCGTGAGCCGTTTCTGTCAATCCTTGAAGTCCCTACAAGTAGAAAATTTAATATAAATATATATATAATAATATATAACTTACTAGATTGAAGAACTAAGCTGTTAATAGTATATTCACTATGTGTAAGACTTTGTAGTAGTATTAAGCAAATATGGATTGTAAAGGTATATAGATATTATATAATATTATAGGTATGTATATAGTTTATATATTATATATATATACTATAGTAGCACTCATAATTATAAAGTATATATATTAAATATTTATATATACATACATATATACATACATATATACATATATTATCTATATGTTGAGACTACTATACCGTATATAATAATATGATTATAGTATATATATATATATAGTTATAGAGCCCGTAGTACTTAAGGTGTAGTGGATCAACTCTTAATTGATAAGGTGGATATTAGTGAGCTATTGTTATGGTAGAGGAAGGAAGTGGTGAGAGTATTACGTAAGGCCTTGAGTATTTCTATATGATTATATATATATATATATGTATATTTTATCTAGGTAATACACCACGTTAGTCTCATAATTCATAGATGAATACTATCCGCCTTCTCTCAAAAAATTTATGCGCGATGCGGGTAGGATAAATGTATGTGGATATTCGCAATATGC
>JABUQX010005708.1:62500-67500 GCA_015478945.1 Trachelipus rathkii
ATAATAATAATAATAATAATAATAATAATAATAATAATAATAATAATAATAATAATAATAATAATAATAATAATAATAATAATAATAATAATAATAATAATAATAATGTTAATGATAATATTTAATATGGTGAATAGTGGTAAATAATTTTAATATATAGTGAAATATATATATCTATATATATATATATATAATATATATATATATATAATTATATATATTATATATATATATATATATATATATATCTATAAATTACATATATATATAATATTTATATTATATATTTATATATATATATTATATGATTAATAAATATATATATAAATTATATATATATATATATATATATATATATATATATATATATAGATAACATATATATATATATATATATTATAATTACACATATACTCTTCTCATTAAAACATTAGTACAATCACAATAATAATACACTATAATGTTTAATCTAAATTTTAATATAGTGGCTAGTGGTAAATAATCATTAATATATAGGTGAAAATATTGTGTACGGCCCATATCAATATTATATTAAAAACATAGTGGAGTGCAATCATAATAATATGTTAATTTTCCAGTGGTAGCGGATATTCATGGTTCGCAGTAGTGTTGCATTAATTTAATAAAAAATATTGTATGGTCAAATAATTAGTATGTAATATTAATATTAATATTAAATATTATATATATTTTTTTAATATTTTTTTTTATGTATTTCATATTTATTTATATAAAGAGCCCGATAGCTCAGTGTTAGAGCACTCGTGCCAAACCAAGCGAGGGTCCCAGGTTCGCAACTGGTCGGGTGGGAAAATGTTGTGAGCTATTCTTCCCTTGGGCTTGGCTCCGTCCTGCTCGGACGTTAAATGAGTACACCTCCTCCTTGATTAGGGCTCTGCCCCTGAGTGGTGGTGTTTATCTCTGTAAAAAAGTAAGGTCTAGGGCTCTTTGAAGAAGGCGGTGAGCTAACATAAAATTATTATCTTTAGTAGCAATTCTATTATAAATGACAGTGTTGTTAATATTTAATCTGATATAAAAAAAAAAATAGGAAAGTGTTTACCATAACATTTATATAATATTTAACCATCTCCCAGGTAAGGCCTTCGAACCGTCATTGGACCAGCATCTTCTTCCTTCTGGCCCCGAAACTCTTCATCTAGAGCACTCTAGAAAACCATTTCTCGGCGCAAATGGTTTAACCGATGCTAGCCCTTGAGTTATACACTCAGGATACATTATATTCCAAGTTTCAGACCTATATCTCTATTTCTTCATATCGAAAAGGCTGGTCTCGCTCCGGACGTTCCGCAACTACTATCGTGTTTCTAGGCGCATAAGATTCCAATGCTATCTCAGGAGTTCTATAAGCAGAAAAAATTGTAATTTCTTGAAAAGAGATTTTAAATAGATTATTATCATCTTTCTGTACATTTGTTTTTGCCAGATATATATACAAAAATATATTTTAAATTATATATATAATATATATATATATATATATATATATATATATATATATATATATATATATATAACTATATATATATATATAATATATATATATATATATATATATATATATATATATATATATAATTTATATATATATTATATATATATGTTACTATAATATATATATATATATATATATAATATATATATATTATATATATATATATTAGGAGTGCACCGGATAGTGAATTTTGTTATCCGGTTGGTCTGACCGAATGCCGGATAATGAGGTTTATGGTTAAAAATTCGAGAAAGATGAAAGGTTAATTGCTCCAAGGCCGCCCCTACCATGACCCACTTGCTGTTGGGTGGGGCATCTTTCAAAATGAAATGGGTAATGAAGGGTAGGGTCGTCGGCATAGGAGAATATAAGTGATAAAGTAATAAAGAGAAGTTCATTTATGAAAAGTAGAAAAGGAGATTAGGGATGGGAGAGAACCCTGAGGAACACCGCTATTTATTGATTTAAAGGATGAACGGTGGCCGTCTACAACTGATGCTATAAAACGGCTGGAGAGGAAATCAGAGAGAAGGATAGATACTGAAGGAGGGAAGTTTAGAAATCAAAGCTTTGTGCCTGACTCTTTCGAAGGCTTGCGATATGTCTAGCGCTACAGCAAAGGATCCATTGAAATACAAAATGGTTCAGGAACAGGAATCAGAGAGAAGGGAAAGAAGCTCTCTAGTATAATGTTTCTCTCTCTCTCTCTCTCTCTCTCTCTCTCTCTCTCATCTCTCTTCTCTCTCTCTCTCTCTTCTCTCTCTCTCTCTCTCTCTCTCTCTCTCTCTCTCTCTCTCTCTCTCTCTCTCTCTCTCTCTCTCTCTACTAGCGTTCAGAGATAAGATTTGAAGCATTGAGATGTTTCCAATTCTTGTTAAGGATAAATTCGAAAACTTTAGAAAGATTGGAGGTTAAAGCTAAAAGACGATATTTTTAGGGTTGAGAGGGGTCCCCTTTTTATTGACACAGGCTGAATGAGGGAAAGCTTCCAGTAGGAAGGGATTATTGAAGTAGATAGGAAGAGAGGGATAGTTTACCAAGGCAGGATGCAAGTTCTGAAGCAAAAGTAAAAATACCATCAGGACCGTACGTCTTCTTAATGTTAAGATCAGAGGGAACAGCAATAACACATTTAGAAGAAAATACAATGTAAGGCATATGTGAGTTGGAGGGAAGGGGGGAGTGGTGAAGAAGGAAGAATAGCATCGGAATCGTCTAAGGTGGAATTAGAGGCAAAAGTTTGAGCTAAGAGTTCAGCTTTAGCGGAAGGTGAAACGTCAGTTGGGCCGTAGGAAGATAATAGAGGAGGGAAAAATGAGAAAGCAAACTTAAGAGTTAACATTTTTTAGAAAATGCCGAAAAGAACGTGTGGAAGAGGAACCAGAAAGATTATTGCATTTTCTGCGGAGGAAAAGAATTTTTAGTGTCACAGAGAATAAATTTTGCCTGATTCCGTGATGAAATATAAGTTTCGTGAGTCTCCTGAGTTTGAAGGGGAAGGTACTTCCTGAAGGCAGCGTCCCCTTGGCGAATAACACGAGAACAAGAAGCGATAAGCAAAAGGTTTGTTAGGTTTAGCTAAATGCAAATAGTATCGAATGTACGCCTTCATGTGAGAGAGAATCCCCTCGGTAATGTCCTCAACAAACTCCGAGGGATCCCTCCCACCAAGGCAATAGTCACTCCATGGGAATTCAAAGAAATACGATCGCAAGTACGACCAGTTAGCAGCATTGAAGTGTCAAAAAGGTTTCCTCGCAGCTGGCGGGGGTCTTTCCTCCTGAAGACTTGAAGAGATAAAAGAAAATACAAAGATAAGGAGGTGATCGGGGGAACCCAAAGGAAGAAAGAGTTTATTTTAATATAATAAGGAGATGAATTGGAAGTTGGAGAAAAGAGTTTATTTAATATAATAAGGAGATGGATTGGAAGTTTAAAAAATGTCTAGAATGTTGGGTTCATCTCCAAGACTATCGGGAAATCTGGATAAATAAATGGTAGGCAAGTTCACCGACTGTATCTTGAGAATTTGATGAAAGCAATTGGCGGTGGTGAATGTTGAAATCAACAAAAATGATGATTTTAGAAAAAGGAGAAGAAGAAAGAATGTGCTCTCTCTATTTTGAAGTTTATATAGTCGAAGAATTTAGGATAGTCAATTGAGTTAGGTGAAAGTTATACAGAGCAGGTGAATTTAACAGTAAATTGACAGGATATCTCGAGTCATAAAATTCTGAAGACTCTAAATCAGAGACACGAGAACAAAAACATGGTTGCGCACATAAGCACAACATCCACCTTTGGCTGAAAATTGAGGCCAGAGACAGTAAGAAGGAAATGGATAGTGTTTGCTATCAGAATGTTCAAATACCTGAGTTTCGGCTGAGAATAAGGGATGAGGATTAGAGGAGGAGAGGTGATGCTCAACAAGGTATAAATTAGAGAGAAGTCCGTGAAAGTTCCAGAAATTAATGAAAAAAAGACAGAACATCAGAAAATTCTGGTAATTCAGTGACGGAGCCAGTCCCTCCCCAGAAAGTAGTCATCTCCCAAGTGGTGGTGGTGGTGGGGGGGGGCGGTTGAGGGGCTATTTTTGGAAGGAGCCTTTCTTGGCTTGTCCGAGGCTTGTCGCGCTGACTGCTGATGCCACTTTAATTTCATTTTTTTTAAATGAAGATGTTGTCTTCAATGGAGTTTATGGTGTTTGAATAAAGGAGTGCTTATATACTCCAGTGTAAGAAGAATGTGGAGATGAGCGAGGGGGGGGGGGCGAACCATTGGACTTTGGATGCTATGAGACATACCATAAAACCATAAAAGTCCATATGTGCCCAATGGGGGTTATGTCATGGAGGGTAATCATATATATATATACACACACACATATATATATATATAATATTATATATATTATATATATATATTTATATTATATATATATATATCTATATATTATATATATATATTATATACTATATATTTAGAAAATTAACATAAATATATTATATATATATATAATGTATATATATATATATATATATATATTATATCTATATATATATATATATATAATATATTATATAATAATATATCTATATATATAAATATCTATATGATATATTATATATATATTATAATATATATATATATATATATATAAGTATAAATATATATATATATATATTAAAATTATATATATATATATATATTATTATGATATAATTATTATATATATTTATAATATATATAGTAATATATATATATATATATATATACTATATTATATATATATATATAATATAATATATATATATATATATAATATATATTATATATATATAGGTCAGCTCTACAAGAGCAACAATCCATATCTAAAAAACTACAATAGCTACAGGGAAAAGGAATACATTTTTGGAATTCTGGTAAAATTTTAGTTAGGAAAATGTAAAAAAAAATTATTTTT
>JABUQX010005708.1:70000-73238 GCA_015478945.1 Trachelipus rathkii
AAAATCGAAAGCATAGACAAACAACTGGACACTCAAAATAAGAAAAATGTGAAGGAAAATAGAGAAAAACTTGTACCAATAATTGAAACTATACGTTTAATCGTAGCTCAGGCAAGGTCTTGCATAAGGTGGGGGGGGCCTTCAAGTGACTGCTGGACGTGACGGAAATTTTAGAAGCTTTCTTAGGTTTCGAGTAAATGGAGGTGACCAGGTTTTGAAGAACCACTTACTTCTATCGTCCAAAAAAACTCATTGTATACAAGTCCGAAGATACAGAATGAAATCATACAGTCATTTAGTCAGCTTTTACAAAGGAAAATAGTGGAAGAAGTTAATAAAAACAAAATTTTTTTCAGCATTAGCTGATGAACAACGGATTTTTCCCAAACACGAACAGTTTTCACTTTGTGTAATGTACGCGCGATTTGTGGTGATGGAGGTGATACTGCTTTTACTTTAAGAGAGGATTTTTTTTATCATTTGTTTCCGGTTTATGATATACTCAGGAAAGCACTGACAAATATAATTTTGAAGAGACTTCGGCTTTTTTGGTTTTAAAACTCGAAAATTTTAGAGGCCAAGGATATGATGGAGCTCTTCCATGAGAGGCGAATTCCGAGGAGTGGAATCTGTTATTCGGAATGAGAATCCTAAAGCTCTATACACACATTGCGCGTAGCACATTGTTTAAATCTAATGTCTCTCAGACTCTTCTAAATTTCAGGCAATTCGAAACCGTCTTAGGATTCATCTCTGAAATGTGCACTTTTTTTAGATCGAGTCCAAGCTCACAAAACTTCTAGAGATAAAAATACAAAGATTCTAGTAACGCCATATAACAAGAGGATCAAAAAGATGTGGGAGAGATGGTGTGAACGGCATGAAGCGATTTTCCTTTTTAAAGAGACTCTTGAGCCAATACCTGCGTCATTGGAAGAAATAAAAGAATGGCCTGGTGATTATCACGGAAAGCTACTTCGTTGTTAAATTCAATCAGTAAATTGAATTTTATAATAACATTTTTGAATAGCCTACACCTTGTCAAAACAGTTTCAGAGTGTCCATTTGGACATTGTCAGTGCACTACTTAGTGAAAGACATTATTCAAATTCTCGAAAAAGATAGACAAAATGCAGACACAGAGTTTAAAACATATTCACACAAGCTAAACAATGTATGCGAGCAGCTTAGGTATTGTGAAATAACCAATTCCAAGAACTAGAAAGTTCGAGAAACATCGTTGTAATGTGCCCTACATCAGATCCCGAATCATATTACCACATCTCAGTTTTTATTCCGTTTAATTCCGTTTATTGATGATCTGATATTTTCGTTGACTGATCGATTTCTCTCACATGAAACCACTATCATTTCACTTCAGAATATTTTACCAGAAAGTGCAATGTACTATAAGCATATTGAAAAAGCATCCTCTTTTATAAAGACGACCTCCGACTGTCAGGATACACTAAAAGGAGAATGGTGTCTCTGGCAGCGTAAATGGCTGCTAAAAAATGAAAAACCAAAACTGCGATCGGTGCTTTGGCTAAGTGTGACAAGAGGAGATTTTCATAACATGCTACTCTCCTAGACATAATCTAGCAGTATTGCTTTGTAAAATCCACGCAACAGAGAACGAAAATTTTGCGACATTAAGGCGTCTGAAAACGTATTTACGAAATAGTGTTGGAGAGGGATCGCATTACAGGTCTTGCTTTACTGTCATTCATCGAGATCTCAGCACAGAAGTCCGCAATGAAAATATTTTGAATCACCCTCAGTCAAAAAGCAAGGAAACTGAAATTGACTTTATAAAACGATGGTAAGTTCATTTAAATTATATATATACTATATATAATATATATATATATATATAATATTTATTAATATATATATATATATATATATATATATATTATAATATATACTATCATCTAACTTCATTTGATAATGTAACCACTTGGAAAGTCGCAGCCCCCCGCCGAAAAAAATTCTGGCTACGGGCCTGATATATATATATAGTATATATATAATATATACTATATATATATAGTAATATATATTATATATATATATATACTACTATATATATATATATATATATTATATATATATATATATATATATATATATATATCAGAGAGAGAGAGAGAGAGAGAGAGAGAGAGAGCGAGGAGAGAGAGAAGAGGAGAGAGAGAGAGAAAGAGAGAGAGATAGGTTAGCTTTTTTTTCTTGTTAGGCTTAGGTTAGGTTTTAATTTTTTTTTTTTTAAAATTGTTAAGTTTTAGGTTATGTTAGGTTATGTAAGGTTATGTTCTTATTTTTTGAACTGTTACGTTAGTTTATGTAGGTATGTTAGAGTTTATTTTTGATTTTTCCATAGTTAGGTTAGGTTAGTTAGGTTAGGTTGGGCCTTAACGTTAGGTTAGGGTTAGTTTATGTTAGATTTAGGTAAAATATTATATTTTCTATGATATTATGTTTTCAGTATGTGCGAATGCTATTCTCGATGCTGATGAAAGTATTGCTTGTATTAAAGAATAAAATTAAACCTGGAAGTATACATAGTAAGTGCAATTGTTTCGAGTTCATCATAAAAATCATTGGAGTCTTGAAGGGTACATGATTTTACAACCATTATAGTGAATCAATCCAAAATTTCGTCGATAAAGTATACTACTATTATAGGTATATATATATAGTATATCTATATATATATAAATAGCTATATATATATTATATATATATATATTATTATATATATATAATACTATATATATATATAATATAATATATAATATAAAATATATAATATTATTATATATCTATATTTATATATATATATATATATATAGTATAATATATATATATATAATATATATATCTATATATATATATATATATATATATTATATATATATATATATATATATATAGTATGTGTGTGTGTGTGTGTGTGTGTGTGTGTGTGTGTGTTGTATGTGTATGTGTATGTGTGTGTGTGTGTGTGTGTGTGTGGTGGTGTGGTTGTGTGTGTGTGTGTGTGTGTGTGTGTGTGTGTGTTGTGTGTGAAGTTTAATTTTTTTTTCAGCATGATACTTTTTTGCAGTACTATTTCTTTTTCGTAAAAAAAAGAAAACAAATTAATTACTTCGTATTGTCCTCCATTTATTCGATATTTTTTTTTCACAAATTATATATATATTCCAAATTATCTATCGCATTCCCAACTCTAACG